>KI911129.1:394834-433057 GCA_000482085.2 Cladonia metacorallifera KoLRI002260
CCCCCCCCCACCCTCCTTGCTTCACAATCATTTTTCTCACTAACCACCTTCACAGTATCCATATGCTCCCACTCTCCCCCGCCACCCCCTTTACCCGCCCTGCGTCCTTTGTCCTCGAAGAATGGAACACCTACTTCAACACCACATCCCCCTACCCCGTCTCCACCATCGCTGGTGGCTGGAGAGGGATCTTGTATGGGAACCTAGGGTGTATAGACCCAGGAGCTGCGTGGCGATTCTTTAGCCAGGAGGGTTTTGACGGCAGCTGGATTGATGGCGGGGCGAGTCGGACTTGGTATTTGGCTTTTGCTGCGGCGCTGGGCGGTGCTTGATGCGGTAGTGGAGGACCGTAGGTGAGTTTAAGGCGGAGGATGTAGATACAGGTAGGTCTCTCTTTGTCCATTGGTAAGTATCAGGTAGGTCTGGACAAATGGGATGGTTGGCGTTGGAGATGTTTGGATATTTGCAGTATAGATGAGACGTCAAGTAAGGGGCATATGATGGAGTAAAATGCGCGTTCTATGTCGGCTCTTTATCTCATATCAAAAATAGAAATTTTCCCTAAAAAAGAAAAGTTTCTATACCCGACCTAGGCCCCCAAGATCCGTGTCCTTGTTCCCTACCTTTCCCTTGCAGCGCCTAAACACCCTCTCTTCCCTCCCCTAGAATTTTGGAATGAACATCGGCGTCTCCCTCTTCCATTTCTTATAATCCTCTCTATCCCCATATCTCTTATCATACTTCCCCTCACTCATCGGCACCCCACTAACCTTCAACAACAAAAAGCTCACAAACGCAGGACTAACCCCACACATCCCCAGCGCAATCGCCTTGCCCGCAATACGCCAGCCCCCCAATCCCATTCCCACTTGTCCGACATTACTCATCAGCACACCCGCCGCCATAGTCGCAATACCCGTCCACAACGTACTCTCGCCAAAGTAATTCGGATGCCGGCTCTTACTCCACAACCCCCTCGTTAGGAAATCCTCATCGTGTTTCTTCTGCTTTTTCTCTTGCACCCAAGCATCTTTCTGCCTATCAGCGGTTACTTCGAAGGATAAGCCGCCAACATAAAGGAGTAGGCCAACGATGTCAGTAATGCCGACTGCTGCGGGGAGGGCGGAGAAAACGGAGGCGGGGAGGGAATTGATTGCTAGGACAGGCATGAGACAGAGGGAAACCCAGGTTGCTTGGGCGAAGAAGGCGACGGCGAAGGAGGGGGGTGAGGTGCGGATCGTGTCGAAGCGGGAGTCGGAGCCGTCGGCGGAGATGCGTTGGAAGAGGTAGGTTCCCACTGTTCAAGTGTCAATTGTGTTCCCAGTCATTCGCTTAGGTTTGAAAATTTGGTGGCCTTGGGTACGTACACCTAGTCGCCCACAACCCCACCGCCGCACTCAAAACCAGCTGTCTCCAATTCAATCCCGCACCCTGTACACCCCTCAGCGCGCCCAGCACGCTGGGCCACGCAGGCTTCACAGAGCCCAATGCCGCTGCTGCATACCTTGCCCTGATAGTAGGCAGATATAGACTCAGCGCTGTGCAAGAGAGATATGTGAGCGAGCCGGAGAGATCGTAGAAGCGCTCGCTTTGAGCGATCATGGAGGGGACTGCGACGGCTGCTTGGATGGCGTAGGCGAGACCGATGGAGGGGACGAGGGTGGAGAGGAAAGGGGATTTGAAGGCTGTGGCATGGAGGAGCGTGGAAAGGACGGCCATTGTTGGGGGAGGGTGGAAGCAATTGCTGGAGAGCGGAAGGGGAATGTGTGTTTACTTTATGGGTAGCTATGCGGGAAGCCTCGTCGTGACGACATTTGGGACGGAGTCGGCGTTTTGATTTCGCCGAATGTCCGATGATAAGATACGAATACGAACTTTGGGAAAACGGTTGCCTTGGGAGTGGAGATTCTTGACTTGGACGTCTATGGCCGACTTGTAGGATGATGACCTACATCCCCTTGGGTGGGGGCTCGATTTGATTTGAGGAAATGCGCTCGTTCCCACTTAATACTGCTAATTTGACTCTAGGATATGCTGCTCTTCACCCAAGTCGAAGAATCCTTACAAATATCTCCACCTTGGAAAGAGCCCATCAGCAGAAGGCCCCTGTGAACCTGAAGAGGTATTAGACGTCGTTTTGCACTCAGAATGAGCAATCAGCCTGGTCAAGACACAGCCTCGGAGAATCTTACGCGTTGCTCGAGCCTCAAAGCTGAAACTCGTAGATAAGGCTGACACCACCCGCATCCATGTCAGCCTTGATTAAGCCCCCTCTATCTGATACTTAGACCTACAACATCGCCCACGATATGTGGCTTATGTTTGGGCATAAGTAACGGGCATTACCTCAATATAGACCTGTTGATCAAATCATACGGTCTTCAACAATGCCTACCCCGCTGGAGGACATCCCGGAAGACAGGAAGAAAACTTTTTTCGTTAAGAATAGCCAAATATCACCCACTGAGCTTGAGGAACATGGGAAACGAAAAATGCACAGGGTCTCATCTCCTACACCTCTTGTTGCTGGCCGAGGGGTAGCAGAATTCAGCAGCACTACTACTTCAGCTCCCCTCCATTCAAGCAGACATACGGTGGCCGTCGAAACGAGGAGAGAGATGTACGTGCCTGCAGATGAACTCGAAGGCCATCGTCATTGGTGCATTACACGCGATCACCCTTACGAATTGTTCATGTGCGACGCCTGGAAAAGACACATGAAAGAACACGAGCTAGATTACCCGTGCCACATCTGCGTGGAAAAATGCTATTATAGAAAATGTAACCTAGTGAATCATTTGATAGTTGTCCATCATTTTTCTGAAGATGCAGCTTATAATCAGGCTCGTATGTGCAAGCGCGTTCAAACAAAGAAAGCTTATGCTTGCGGGTTCTGCATTCGGATTTTCAGGAACCATTCAGATCAGCTTAATCACATCGACGATGAGCACTGGAGGTATAATAAACATATCAGTGACTGGGACTTGAATAAAGTCATCCAAGGACTGTTACTACAACCGGATATACAATCGAGCTGGCTCAATCGACTTCCGGACACCTCTTCAGCAGATCCAAAACTTACATGGAACCCTTCGAATGCGGAAGAACTCATACTACGACTTGGATTAAGCGAGGAACCTGCAGATGACCTTGCGGTTGCAGCCATTGCCCAACTTACACCCGTGCATCTGTTTCCCATTTCAGACAGCCGTTGGAACGCGAAGGACAGCATAACTAGGCACCGGGTTGAGCCATTTCAAAGAGTAGCCGATATCGCGTCTGATAGCTCTTCAGATGCCGAGTCTGTGGAGTCGGGCGTAGACTCTGTGGCATCTTCAAGGACATCAGTGGTTTCAGACGTTTTCTCTCTTCTCGCAGCGGACGAATTGGTAGCGTGTCTCCTGCAAAATGCCGAGCTTGGTGTTGTCTACAAGGGAGCACTCGAAAGCCGCCAAGTGGGTGCGGAGAGGTTTGAGAGGAATTTCCGCCGCATCTTGAATCAGTATTCGCGGGATTTGAAGAAAGAGGCTCGGAATAGAGGGCAAACATCCGCTGCTGTACTTGTCCGCCGTCGGTCTAGATACATCGCAAATGAGATTCGGCAAAACCTTGAGGGCCCAAGAAGAGGTTACAGAGATGATCAGATACTGCATGGGAAAGATAGTGGCAAATTCAAGAGCCTGAAAATTGAGCATTATCTAAGATCAATGAAAGAATCCTTACCATCATCATCATCAGGCGAGCCTCGCATCGAGGAGGAGCCACTGGAAGGATTTGCAAGCTCGGATACCGACATCTCAGATGACGATTTTGATGATAAGCTACCTGAGCTTTCTCAAGTCAAAGATTTCATGTTTACAAGCGCAGCCTTTTTGGCCCTTCGTGCCGCTGTTTGGAAACTCGTTGACCATTCATTACATCTTAAACTAAGAAGGCTTGCAGCAGAAATAGAGTGCTGTCCTGCGACTCCCATCGAGATATCCTATGAGGCTGTCGAAGGCATCGCCAACCAAGTTAAGGGTGTTATAGAGGACTTCACAAGGGTATCATGGGATTGGTGGCCTTTGAAGCCACGAATGCGGCACATTCCGGCTGGCTATGCCCGCATTCGCTGGTACTGTGTAAGTGCGGTTACATGTCGTGTAGCTCGTGCTAACAGGTCTAGTCTTGTGATGAGGAGCGTTGCGAAAACGTGCCCATTTTCTTTGCAGAGCAGGTCGCTCGGACTTTTACCGGTGCCTCTAATGCTGCAGCTCAACAGTATGCCGTCGAGGGAGCTGGTCAAGGTCAGCCTACTAATAATGATCCGCCCAGTCACTCTACAGCATCGTCTACAACGTCCAACAGCAGGCAATCGAGCCGATACACGGATCAGCTTACTAAACATGACCCTTCTCTCAAGCAGAAGAGGCGTGGAGTTTATTACAGTACTGCTACCAACGATCATATGCTAGTTTTCGGTCCGCTCTTTGTATTTCTGGGAATTGGACTTGGTGATGAAAACCGGTTAGCTCAAATCAAGGTTGTCGACAAGAAGGATGACACCTTCTACGAGGAACTCAAAAAAAGCTATAAGGCAACCAAGGGTATTTTGAGACGAGTCTTTAGTATATGGAAATATGCACATTGTGAATTTTTCAAGGTAACTTACCCATTGCCTCCTAGATCCCAAGCTGAAGATCGTAGTTCGAAAAATTCGACGATAACGACATAGCACCCCGAATAGTCGGCGTTCCCCCTCCGGAGGACTTAGAGTACGAGTACGCGCCGAAACCTGTCGATAGCATGCCACCTATAAGTTCCCATGAATTTCGCCGTCGTTACTACTCCTGCCGCCGAAATTGTCCCGTCTCCCGCTCCCCGCTCTTAAGGTACTTTCACAGATGCAAGAAGCCTTGCCGTCTAGGAGTCGACGCTGTCGACCGGATACCCAAAAGAACGAGTCGGCTTGAACTGGACGGCGATGCTCGATCGTTTTTTTGGGGGCTGTATGCTATTGAGTGTATCTCATTCTTCAAAGTTGCGGTGTATCATTCCATTATCATCATTCCATCATTCATTTTCATGTTCCTTTGGCTTTTCTGCTGGGACCATTCTGGCGACCTGCAAGATGCTTCTGTGCCTTTTCTCTGCGGGTTGGCGTTGTTGCCCCTACTATGGGGTTTCTTGCGCTCAGTGTCAGAGGCCTACAGCCCTCGGAGCATTGGAAGTCTCTATGATCCGTAGTTGTGATTTGTTTAGCGTTCACGTATCACGCACTGCTTTTTCCCCACGTCTTTGCTGCTTGAATCATGACTGCAGGCATGAGTCCACGAAATATTTATCTTATTCGCCATTTGATATATCATTTATGGAATAAGAACATTGTGTGGACAAGAAGTACTAGGAACTCATCTTGTCACATGACTATAGTCTCTTTCTCTATGGGGAAATCTTAGGGCGAGAAGGTATAGATTTCAATCGGAGACGCGGAAGCCCATCTTTCGCTCAGACTTGTCAAAATTTGCAGCTTCTGCTCGAGAGCCCGTTGATGAGATAGCCATTGCCGAATTTGCGCAAGGCAGAAAGAATCGAACGCCCATTCGAGTCAGCTTCTATAATGCTAGCCACAGTAGATAGTTGAAACAATTAGCGTCGTACGTTTCCCGAAAGTCCGATGGTGAAACACGAATATCAGCCATGGTCACATCGCCAGCATTATGCTTGCCTTGCGTAGCCACCTTGCGAAGTCGGGAGGGAAGTTCAAGCCTGTATTAAAAAGGCTGTTTGTAGTCCATTTGGCCCTTTGTGCAGTCTTCTCGGACCTGTCAAGCACCCTTCTGACGTATGCCTTTTGTTGCTCTCCTTCTTGTCCTTGTGGAGTGAATTTTGGTGCGTCCCTTCTTGAACGAAGAGATCAACCCTTGAAAGTGCCTCATGGGCCTAAGAAATGACGTTAATGCCAGGACAGGAAATGGCGCAGACGATCGCCTTGCCGCTACTCAAGTCGATAAGGCTACGACTTCGGCTAAGATAGTCGTACAGGTCACCAGGTAACAATGAAATATCCTCATTGGCCCATTAACCTCAGACCTAGATATCCTGGCATTCTTCACTGCCAGCTCTGAAAATGTGAGTGATAGCGCTGTTTTGATTGAACACACATTCAAGCGCTTTGAGGCTGATAGCTTGAAGACGGCTTGCTAGCTTTGACAGATGTCACCCCAATTTCTAGGCTCCATATCTCTAATTTTGTATCTTGATCAGATGAATGTTCTTCTATCGGAGCGTACAGGCTTGTTATGAGAGGAAAGATTAGATACAGGCGGAACATCAGAGTCCGCTTGACAAGTTCAACCGCAGCCAAATAATTAGAGTTCATAGTATGGAGGAGCTGAAATGGCCCCTAAATAGCCCCTAGATAGCCCCTAGAGCTGGTCGCCTGGAGCACAAGACAATCCCCGGGGCATCTCGGCTCTACACACCTTAAAGGCCCTTGTCTCGGTAAGGTACCTGGGGCGCAAGAGACCGGCTATGGGCGCCAACTTCGTCACCTCGGCCAACAGCCCTAAGGTAGGGTCTCTGAGAGGGGCGAGGCATCAGCCCTATAGGGTTCTACAGTTGAAGAGTGATAGAAGCAGTGCTTACTCCTTACCTTACCTGAGACCAAATTTGTCACAATCTCGCAAAGTTCTACTACGAGCTACTGCACGCGCAAACTGGGGACTGCGACCTTGCTTCAGGCACGTGGGAATTGCGATTCCAGTTCAATGGCAGGGTTCGGGTATTTCCTTCTGCAGCGGCTCCGCACCCCGCTCCTCGACCTATCAACGCCCGCGTCAGCCCTGACAAGTCATACCACAGCCCTAGATCAGTCAAAGTGCTTGGTCTTGCTGGATTCCCTTCCGCCTGCTTGGTGACAGATTTGCGAATTTGCTTTTCCCTATCCTCGCATGCTCAGCCCATCAGCTACCGTTGATATCTCGGCGCCAGCTTGATTGCTTCTCGTCTCATTCTCCTCTCAACCCAACCACCATGAGCGGAATGGAGGTTGTCGCAGTGATCGGCTGTGTAGCTGCGGTCGTATCGGCTTACAAGGATGGTGGGAATATCGTCAAGCAGATCAAGGCGAAGCGCGCGGCCAAAAGAGCACCAGCGCCAACAGAAACTCTCGAGACATCTCTTCAAAGAGGTCCACCTGCTGTAGAAGAGGCTAAGGATCAGGGAATAGAGAAATATGGGCCTCGATATGCTTATTCCCGCGACCGTGAGTGCGAAGGTTATCCCGATCTGATCAACATGCTAATATATAATCCAGCAATTGCCGTCGAGGCTCTTCGAGACATCCTTATCCATCTCCAAGGAACCCTCCTCAAACATCTGTGGTCAGCGCAAGAGGATGACAATATCCAGGACTTCAATATCGTGGTAGAAACTTCGGACCATGGAAGGATCAGATCCGTTATGGTGCTCAACGAGCTATACATGCGAATGGCGCAAGCTGCTCCTCTACAGAGGGAACTCTCAGGGCCTAGTCGGGTAGAGACATTGGATTCCATTGCAGACTCGAGACTACCCTGGGACCGGCAGGACCACCCTTCCGAGGACAGCCAAAGCCTTCCCATATTTTCAAATGGCTTACAGACCCAGCGTCATCCAAGCACACAGAACACCCTTTTACGGCAAGACCAGATTGTTGATCCTGAAATTGGACTAAAAGAAAAGCCCACCAAAAGGTGGTTCCATGCTTCAAGAACAGGGAAAGGACATCAAAATAGCATCCAATCAAACTCCTATACTTTTGGACACCATGGCACTGCAAGCACGATCACTACGAGTGATGATTCATCAAAGATGCGACCAAAGGACGTAATATCTCCAAGGCGGAGCACTTCTCTTGGAGAGACCGAGGGAATGCCGCAAATTCAGCAACATCATTCTGCCGATACATTTTCGCCACTGACATGGCAGCAGTCACCAGAATTATCGAGCAATCCATGGCTGTCAGAAGAGTCGGCATCATCGAACGTTGAATATGCATCATCCCCTTCATCGCCAAACCTGAACCAAGTTGTACAGCACTTACGGTCAAGTTCGGGTACGGTGGTCAATAGAAGTCATTCATTAGTTCACGGCTCGAGGATTTTAACCCCTGACCTGGAATCGAAGACAGTCGCAGTCATGTCGAGGGACAATAAGCTTCCTGCCAGGGACGCGAAGGCAACGAAGATACGGATACCCACTTGGCCTCGAAAGCGATCGAGCACAGAAGCAACCCAACTATCAGAGACCAGAAGCTTATCTCAAGACTCTGACCGTAACGGAAGCGTTTCGCCTCCCAGTCGCCATGTTCGTCCCTCGTTAGAATCATCAAGTACGGGAACTCAAAATCTATACGGCGGCTTCTGCCTAGGAGCGTATAAATTACAGGTTGGCTTCCCGGACGAGGGTTTTAAGCTACGGAACCAGTCCGTGGCTTTGACGGGCCAGGCTCAGTATTGGGCATGTGCAAATTCACATTGCGTATTTGACGGCCCCGCTCGTAGGATGGACAGAGGTTGGGGCTTCAGCACTGTTATTAAAGTCGCATATGGTGTCCAATATCGCTGGACATTCCTGGCCAAGTCGCACGTTGCTTTACCGAAATGCAAGAATCGAGAATTTGACTATCAGTGCCCCTTCTGTGTTGCGCAGCGTCAACCGCCAGGACCATATCGGACGGTGCACGCATTCATGGAACATGTTTCGACACACCGAGGTCAGGAGCCCGAGAGTTCTATATCTGATAAGATAATCTGCATTTTCGGCCGAGTAGCACAGACACATGAGGCTTTCGATATCAACCTAACGCCTTATGCGATAGCACACGCTGCCAATGCCAGGGTGTTAGAGCAATCTTTCGACACTTCCCTGTCTCTATGAGGAATTGCGCTGGTTCTATTACCCGCTGAATAGTAATATGGAATTTCAGGGGTGTTTTGCACGGAAGCGAGGAGAGCCCGCGAACAATAATCATGCCGACTACTTTTTATACCCTCTGTGGCGAGATTGACGTGTGGTAATGAGGGTTAGTCCTCTCTGAGGCACCAATCTTCTCTAATATTTCCACTCTTGCGATTCTTTTGCGCCCGTCCCTATATTTTCTGCGCATGTAATTCTCTGAGGCGACGAGTTTGGAAATTCCCGACCAAATCAACGTTTTACTGGACAGCCGCTGCTCAGTCGGTAAAATCACAGCCGCGTATCCTCTGAGCACTAGATCTAACCTTCAACGTTCCTGCTCATGGGACTTCCAACCATCTAAAGCCATCTACGTACGTACATTGAATATTCGACCATCGAAGCGATGCGGGCTATCAATATTTATGCATTATGTTACCTTCTACTCCGCCTTTACTTTCTACCCGCCGCCGCCGCCGCTCTCCTCCCCTCCACCGTCCTCGGGATACAGTCAAATCAATCTCTCGTTCTCGAAACTCCCACTCTCACCAGCGTTCTCTCCGCGCCCCCCTCCCCACCTGAGCCTCCCGCTCCCCCAGCCCCGACCGAGACCCAACGCATAGCATGCTTCAACCGCCAACAAAGACACGTCATACCACTCACCCTCAGAGACTGCTACAGCACCATCGAGCTTATTCTTCACACATCTCCCGGCCCTATGATACCCCAGAATTTTTC
Organism: Cladonia metacorallifera KoLRI002260; assembly: GCA_000482085.2. Taxonomy (NCBI): domain Eukaryota; kingdom Fungi; phylum Ascomycota; class Lecanoromycetes; order Lecanorales; family Cladoniaceae; genus Cladonia; species Cladonia metacorallifera. The sequence goes on from KI911129.1 coordinate 404,492, forward strand.
CAGTAAGGGCGCCGAAGGCACCCACAAAGTTCCTGTGTCATGGGAGGTTGGGAACTGTCACATTCTGATAGCCACGAAAGACGTAGACGATGATACATGGGATGAGTTCCGATATGTGGATATTGTGGATGCAGCGCAAGATGTGTTGGCCACCTGCGTGCCACGAAGTAGAATGGCATTGGGAGGAATTAAGATTATGGGGGAAAAGGGGTTTTATATCGCTGTGAATGGAACACCACGGCTGGTTGTGGGGAACGTGACTGAAGACGGGGATGAGACGTATGCAACGCCGATTGGGACGAGCACCGCCGTGGGAATTGCGTTGCCGACGGGGACAAGCGCGTTGGTGTCAAGGGATGAGCTGGATGAGGAATTGGCATTGAGTCTGATATGAGTGTGAAGGGGAGAGTGGCTATGCACATAATTTGAGAAGTGCTTATGCAGGCTTTTCGAGACGTTCTTTTAGCCAGTCATATTTGTGACTGTCTACACGTTAACATTGAAAATTCATATCTGTACATCTAGTAAAATGTTCCTCTTCGAGTATTACCACACGCCATATTTTCTGCAGGGACTGGTTTTGACGAGCTTCAATTGGCGGGAGAATGGAGCAAAAGTCATGCCTATAGAGTTCAATTAGTTGTATCCTTATCAAGCAATTACACCCCGCTCTCTAAGTACCACGCATGCCGTTGCGGAACAACATTTGGGCTTAAACTTGGATCATTTGCACCTATGTCACTTTCACCATGCCAATAAGTAGAACAGATTATAAGTTTCAAGCTCTATAGCTTCGGGGACAAGAATATTGGCGCAAATCAGGACTTTTGGTGTCACTCTCAGTACTACTGCTAAAAAACTACCCCGCTATCAGCACCTCGCTATCGTCAAGGATATATCGCTGTATCAGATAATCAGTATTCCCACTATCTACAAGGCCTCCGACGTCGTGATAGGGTAGAGAACAAGTGTCAATTTGTCCCTTGATAATAAGGCCTGGTCGTTAGTGATAGCCCTAAAAGTAGCCCCCAAAGCCAGCTTTAGGGGAGTCATTCCGGGGGCTATTGCTCCTATCTAGCAACGCGATCGCTTTGTTCGTTCTATGGCGGTGAGGCGTTAGTAGTAAGGTATTGGCAACTAGGTGCTGGCAGCGAGGTATTGACAACGGGGTGCTTGGTAGTGGTGGTAGTGGTGGTAGTGGTGATAGTGGTGGTAGTGGTGATAGTGGTGGTGGTGGTGGTGGCGGTGGTGATAGTGCCTACGGCGGTAATAGTGCCTACTATGTACCTTATGAATGGGGTCGCCGTATATTGATAGACTATGCCATCGATGGATGGTGTTGCCACTGGTGGGGGAAATTATGAGAGCGACGAGATGTCTGTATAGACCCTGAAAGTTTTACAACCACGCTAAAATCTAAAATTCCGCAATTGCATGTGGACTTACTGACTATCTAATGGTGCTAGGACCATGTAAAATGAGGAACATGTTGTTTCAATGATTATATATGAATGGAATTTCGAGAGGCAAACCTTGGGTTGGCATACACGTTGCGAGTTCGAGCCGAATCCAACGAGGTTAGTGCGCTGTCTAATTTTGCAGTAACCAAGTGATAGGGCCGAGACCGCCCAATACTTGCACAGCCTGGGAGGTATCATCTTGCAACAAGCACTCTGCATTGCAAATGAACCGCTATACCGTCTTGCCGAGGAGAAGGCCATCTACTCTATTCTCTCTAAAACTTTTACGGTATGTGCTTTGGTAACCATAATCTCTTGGTCTATAAAAGGGTAGAAACGCCATAATTGAAGGCGTGGAGGAATTTTGTGCCCTGGATGGGGAAAGCGGAGAGGTTTTCGCAATCGGTTAGGAATCAAGTCCGAAGTAAGATCCGAACCCACAAGCTTTCACACTTTCATCGACTTCATAGCTGCCACTGGGCTCGAGGGGTAAGATAGGGTTAGATGGAGTCTCTTTAACCTCGCGCTGATGCTTATCAAATGATAAGATTGGCCGGAAAACCCTCAATCTCCGTTTCAGATATAACTACCGTGGCTGCCATTGCATAGCAGTGGCAAACATATATATATACACTATATGCACCCCGAACTTAGGATTGGAGATTGCCGTTCCGGGTCAGGAAAGGGAGCGTGGCTGCTTTCAAGGGAGCAGCGAGGGAGCACAGAGGCGCAGCAAGGGAGCATTGAGAGAGCGGGAAGGAATTGGAGGGAGCAGGGGGTTGTATTAAGTGGGCTGAATTCAGGGATGCATGGCAAGAGAAACGATCATCCCGATCAAGAGATACACCAACTCTGATTTGCAGACACTCTTTCACCAACCGACATCTTCCCACCCACCGCGGCGTCAGGGTCATTCAACAGGGTGTAAAGTTCAGTAGATAGGATCGTCTCCTGCACCATACGCGACACGAAAGCTCGAGCCTCAAATCTCGCCCTGATGACCTCTCCGTCCCTTTGAGCATTCGACAACAACGCACAGACGACTTCGCCACCGGAATCTGTCTCGCTCAACATGCGCGGCATCACAATGGCAGGCGCCGACAGCCACGCCAAACAGCTCTCCCAATCTGGTTCATCGACACATTCCGGATACAAATGCCTCGCGGATTCGAATTTATACCACACGCTCTCGGCACGGTCGACCATGTAGAAAATGCTCTCTAGCTTATCACAGCCGTGCTTGAAAGTAAAGCCAGGGAACGTAACGCTCAAACCATCCGGTGTTCGTGGCACAGAAGCACCGGCGGTCAAGGCATACGTGTCTGTGGAAGTGTTTCTGTTCAAGAAGCTCGCTGGGGCCCACCTGTATCCTTCGTCCTGCAATTTTGTGCCCGCCATGAACATAATATGCCGCGGCACTTTGCGTATGTGGGACAAGAGGTACAATATTCGCCTGTCGGGGGGCAGGTCGAAGACTCTATCCGTGTAGAAGCCGATGAATGTGGCGATGCAGATGGCCTCGTCGCCGGGTCTGCTAGTCGAACGGTACCGGAGCGCGTTGGAGATGTGTATTAGTTTAGTGACTTCAAAATCTGATCCGTCGACGGCGATATTGAGCATCTCGATATCAGAGTATAGCTGTCGCGAATCAGAAGCGATGTTGTTGGATGTGGGGACTTTGTTGCTTTCATTGTCCTGTTCTTTCTTATGTTCTTTAGCTAAATCAACCACGCCATCCAGGAACTGGACGTGCAGCTCCCGCGCCAGAACGCCTTCTTGCAGAGTCCACAGGCGACGCATCCAATCAGAGCAACTCAATCGCATGGTGATCTCCTCGGTCGTGCTGGGAATAGGGTAACTGTGGAGTTCTTTATCCAGAACGAGGACGATTTGCGCGTCCTTATAAGTCTCACTCAGTCTGCCTATGGCGGTTTTTCTGGCCTCGTTGTCGGAAACTGGCACACACAGGGTATCCAGCCAGAAATACCTCTGCCGGTCCGCTTGGGGTGGATGAGGGTCATCACCGTGATCGTCGAAGGCTCTGAAATACCCCAGCAGTCGCTCCACCTGGCAAGTGCGGATGGCATTTTTGCGGACATTGCCCAGCCCATGCGACCAGACATGAGATATGGCGACATAGAAGGTGACAGAGCTTGACCTTTCGACATGAAGAGGTTCACCTGCGTGAATTGCAGTCAACGAGCATCCAACAACGGGGACACCACCATCTGCCAGGATCGAGACAACTTGACCTTGGTCCACCTCCACGAGCGCACATTGACACGCATCTTCCGTATGCTGCGTCTGGTATTCCTTGGGATCGACGTAATTTCCTTTGCACCTAAAACTTGTGCACTGTGAGTGATTGGCTGTCTTGGTGATGCCCAGCGTCGTGATGTAGTGGATGGAGTCGGCTGAGAAAAGGTCCTGAAGCATCGTGATGTCCCTGATGCACCAGCCTTGCTGCTTCAAGCGGGACGCCGATAGGTTGCTGAATCCCCAGTATCTGCGAAGATATTAGCATTAGATAGCGTACGGCTTCGAGTCTCCAGAAATACACAAGACATAAACTGAAGGTCGCCCAACTCAATCACGTCTCAACAGCACCAGTACTATATGTATTGTCACCTAGCACTCGTGTAAATAAGGGGGAGAACCCCCCATGAAACTCACGGTTCCGACCACCTCGCAATATCATCCTCATCCACCTCCTCCCCACGCTCCAGGCCCTCTTCTTCACCTAAAACACTACTCGTATAGTGCGCCTCAAGACCCTTGAGACATATCCTGGTCGCAGCACGAAACAGCGTCGCGCCTAGAACCAAAATCGACAGCGTGATCTCCTCGGGCACGCCACACACCGGCAGCGTCGAGCGTCGCGTCAAGATGCTGTTCGTGTATAGTGACGCCTGCTCGAGGACTTTGTGTACTGCTCTGCCCTGCGCTCTGCGCTCGGCAGTGGGAAGTGAAGCAGTCTTAGCCTGCCACATCGATATATATCGCAGCAGAGGCGCAGACTTGACCACTCGTTGCTGTCCCGCCGCCGATGACAAAGAAGCGACGAATTCATCCTGCTGAAACTCCAGCCCGACAAGGGCGAATACATTGGTGAGCACGCCAAAATACAGCCAGTTCTGGACGAACGGGGCCAGGTCATCGGTTGAGTGTGTGCCGAGGTTCTCGTCGAGCAGTTTCACGACATCCCAACCTTGTCGGCGCGGGTATTTCTCGAACCCTAGCCCGTCGTAGGGTTGTGTACATAGGTACGGCACTCGGATAGTAAAGCTGGGCTGATCGGGGGAGGGGAGATGGTCCATTATCCCAGCGCTGCACTCCTATGCCTTACCAGATCCGACTTGATTCCTTTGACCGTTAGTATTTGCAGGTTAATTGTTGACAAATTGCGACCCCAGTTGTTAGGCTCTCCGTATGTCTACCAATGGCTTAGCAAGCTTCTCTGTAGGTACTTTACAAGCAATTGTTCTAGCTCAGACTCTTAGCATCACACGACTACTTTGCATACCTGAGCCAAGCGCATCACTAATGTTCTAGTATCATATCAGGTTAGACTAAGGCTGCAGTTTGGTTCTACTGGATGAGGTGCACTGTGCTGGTAGAGCTCCCGAAAGTGGAGTAGGCGCGGGACTCACTTTAGAGCTTGCCTCAGCCCCTCAGAAGTGCGCGCGCCGCCAAGGCGGCCCTAAGCTAAGCCTCTAGTGGGTTAGCCACCTGCTGACTCCGCAGCAGGTATGCGCAGCGTTTAAGCGTAAACTTCTAAAATTATAATAGCTCTGTACTTTATTAAATAAAAAATAATAATATAGTATTAAAATTTTACCTAATCCTTATATATTATAAGTTATAAATAGTGCTTAGAGTAAAATATAACTTATATATATTTTTTTCACTTAACTTTAATATAATAAGGAAGTTTAACTCTTTTAAAGTATATTATAAATATATATAAAAAAAATTCTTCTAAATTATATTAAAGTATTTATTAACTATAAACTTCTCTTAATATATAAATTAAATATAAAAAAGAAAATTAAAAGAAAGAAGTTCTCTTCTTATATATTTATCTATTACTAGGGCTAAGCCTTAAGGATTCTTAGGATTAATTATTAATTAAATTAATCTTTATAAAGCTATTAAAATTAATTCTTATAAAGCTATTAAGATTAATTATAATTAAACTAATTTTATTTATAATAGAAATAATTATTATAAATTAATATTATAATATTCTTCTAAAGATAAATAATTAAGTTAAAAGGTATAAAAGGTAGTAAGCTAAGTATATTAATATCTTTAACTACTTATATAAATAAGATAGTTAGTCTTTTATATTATAGTAGCTATTATTAATAGTAGGTCTTATAAGTCTTATAGAGGTAAGATATTAATAATTAAAGTAATATTAATTCTTATAGAATAACTAATAGAGGAAGAAGCTACTAAGTATATAGACTTAGTAGGCCTTAGTAGAAGTAAATAAGCTAACTATTATAATTATATTAATTTACTAATAAAGTTAAATATAAGAAGATCTATTTAAAATAAATAAGAGCCTTAACTATATAAATATAAAAAAGTCTACTAAGATTATTAAATTTAATAAAATTAATTTATAAACTATTTAAACTTCTTATAGTTTATATTAATTATTTAATAATCTATTTAAACTCCTTAGTTTAAATATTTTAAACTTTAAATTATTTAAACTATTATATAACTTATTACTAAGCCTATTTAAGATATATATTTATAGGGTATTTATTATATTCTTTTATTAAGTTTTATTACTATTCTCCTCTCTTAATATCTTTATCTTAAAAATAACTATTTATTTTTTATACTATAATATATATTAAGCCTCCTATTTAAATCTACTTTTTATTAAAAGTGAGTTCTTAAGAGTACTTACTCTAATAAAATTATATATTATTATAATAATTATATTTATTAATATAAAGAATAATATAAAGTAATTTTAAGTTTAAATTCTTATATTATATATATTAGAACTAGTTTATTATATAAGCTTACCTTTTCTAAGGTAAAGCTATATTATATTCATAGAAAAAAATATAAAAAGTTAAAGGCTACTTATATAATAGTAATCTAGATTTAAGAATTAATTACTTAATAATTTAAACTTTATATTAAAGTTAATAATCTTAAAAAATAAGAGAAGGAACTAATTTATAAGGAACTTTAGAATATTAAAAAATTAAAATAATATAAATTAATAATATTAAGTTTTTATTTAATTTTAACTTTAAAGCCCTTAAGGCTTTACTTAGTTTTAATTAAACTTAGTTCTATATTTCTAAAACTATTATAAAAGAGTCTAGTAGTTTATAAAGTTAATAAGTAATTCTTACATATTTTTAATATTATTATATATTTTTTATTTAATAAAGTATCTCTAACTATACTAATTTAAAATCTTTTTAACTTTATATTTATCTTCCTTTTCTATTTTATACTAAAAGTTTTATTATAAGAGTATATTAAGATCTATTAATTCTAATAATAATATATAAAAGATAAGATATTATTTAGAGTCTTTTAATAAATCTAATTTATAGTTAACTAGTTCTTTTTCTTTTATAATTAAAAATAGTATAATTTTAATATAATTTAGTTTCTTACTTAATCTCTTTATTTTAAATTTTTTAATTAAAAGATATACTTTATCTCTCTTCTTTAACTAAAAATTATCTTTTTAATTCTTATTAGCTTATTATTTAACTTTCTTATTTATTTCTTTAATAGTATTTATTAATTTATTATAAAGTTTTTTAAATTTTTTAGCTTTAATTAATACTTTATTTATATTAGATTCTTCTTATAGTTATAGAAAGCTATTTATATTTTTCTTATAATTTATAAAGAATAGTATTATTTTAATTATTTTAAATAATTTATTATTATAAGTTAGTTATACTATTAGTAGTAATAATACTTAATTATTTTATTATTTATTTATATAATATTTAAGGCATATTTCTAATATTTAATTTACTTTTTCTATTTATTTATTTATTTAAGAATAATATATTATTAATATTTATAGCTTTATCTTAATTATTCTTAATAATATTTTTTAATAGTTTAAGGTAAATAGCTTATCTCTATCTTGTCACGAAATCGACCCCAATCCCAGTCGACCACTTGGCAAAAGGCACGCGACCCTACTGATTCAGCAGAGATCGTGGATATTTGGATATATAACGCTTGGTACTGTGACATCTGCCCCCCCCTAAAGAGAACAGAATGCGCGCCCTCGCGCTGGGTAGGTCCGACCCATTTATATAGGTGCCCCCGGGTAATGACCCCGTGAGCCAGGCCGCCGACCATGGTGGGTATGACCCGTGGCAGCCCGACCCAAATCAGCTGTCCGGTCGCGCGGACCCCAGAAAATGGTGGGAAATCTGACAGGACGGGATCGAACCGCCGCCGTTGCTACCATTCTGTCACGAAATCGACCCCAATCCCAGTCGACCACTTGGCAAAAGGCACGCGACCCTACTGATTCAGCAGAGATCGTGGATATTTGGATATATAACGCTTGGTACTGTGACATATCTAATATTATTAATTTAAGTATATTATAGTTTCTTATAAGTCTATCTAATAATATAAATACTAACTATTTAGTATTATACTTTTCTTTAAAAAGTAGTATAATAATATACTTTATTAATTTATTTATAATAATTATAATAATATTATATATCTCTACTATTATTAAATCCTTAGACTTTAGTAGCTTAGTAATAAAGTTTATTATAATATTATTTTATAGTATTCTTAGTATAAGTATAAACTATATTTTTCTATATAATTTATACCTTACTAACTTATTTTATTAATATTTAGTATATTCCTTAATATATTACTTAATCCTTAGTCTTAGTTATAGTATATTATAATTCTTATAGATAAGTTTTATTATTTTAGTAACTCTTAAGTACTTATATATTAAATTATTATAATAATCTTAAATTATCTCCTTAATATATTTCTTTAATATATATATTTTATTTTAGTAGCTTAGTACTACTATATTAGATTATTTCTTATATAATTTCTTAGCTTTAATATTTTTATTATATATTTTTATTAGCCTATTAATTATATCTAGTCCTTTAATCTTTATAGTTATTATAAGTGTTTATATATTAAGTATTAATAATCTATTTTTTTTACTATAAGATAGCTTATTTATTTAAATATTTTATATTTATATAATTTAATTACTTACTTAAAGTATTAGCTTATCTATTTTTTTAATTTAAGATATAATAAATTATAAATTTATATTACTTTAAAAATTTAGTTTATTTAACTTATCTATAATTTAGTACCTTTATAATTATAAAATTTAAAAGATTCTTATAATTAATAAAGATATTAAGTTTTAAATAACTTTTAATATAAACTCTTTAATATTTAAATACTTTAATGTTATAAGTATAGAAGGTAGATAAGTAATACATAAGTAATATAAGATACTAGTAAATAGTGCTAAGTACCTTTCTAGTATATATATAAATTAGCACTACTTTTATATATAATCTTATATATAAGTAGATAGAAATATTATTTATCTTCTACCTAATTAATTTTAACTATAATAATAGTAGTAATAGCTACTATAGCTAAATTAATATATATAAATACTAATTAATTACTCTATATATACTATACTATTATTATAGTACTAATTTAACTAATCCTCTATTTATTCTCTACTCTATATTATCTCTAAAATTCTTAAAGATATTAGATACTTTTATACTAGCCTCTATATTATTTTAGCCTACTATTATATAATATAGTCTAGAAGAGGAGAAGAATCTATAATTTATATCTATATTAAGATTAACTACTCTATAGTAGTATTTAGCTCTTTTAAAATCTTTATTTTATTTTAATTCTATCTTATTTTATCTTAAGAAGTAGGAAGGAATAGAGTGCTTTAGTTATTAAGGTATTTAGTTATAGTTAAGGAAGATACCTCCTACTTTTAGGAACTAATCCTAAAAATAAATTACTCTTATCTTACCCTTATAAACCTTATCTTATATTATTGCTATAGAGTTAATAAGTTATTTATTTACTCTCTACTTTAATTATTATTATACTAGTTTAGTAGAGATTATATTCCTCTAAATAAAAACCTACCTATGACTCTCAAGGTCTGCTTTCCCAAACGGGCGAAAGTGGTTCTGGGGACTCTACAAACTATTTCCGCGCTCCTCTCCTCCCCCCATCCCAAGATCTTACCACCTTCTTAGCCAACCCCTCCACATCCCACACGTAGAACGCATAACTCAAGATCGTAATCGGCACCGCCACCGTAGGATATATCCAAATTCCCAAACGCCCCTGCCCAAACACCTCGAAATTCATCCCAAACAAACTCGCCGTGAAACTCAGTGGGATAAAAAATGTCGCCAGCAGAGTAAGTTTCTTAACGCGATCGGTCTGTTCCATTGCCTTGCGGGATTCAAGCACGACGCTGCGGTTCATCATGATATTCATGCCGGCATTGCAGCGTGCGACCAGGTCGAGACAGCGGGAGACGAGGTCGGTGTAGTTTTCAACGAGGGTGAGCGCTGAGGAGGCGGATGAGGGTGGGAGGTGCGGGAGTTTGTGGTGGATGTGATCGGTGTCCCAGCTTCCCGGATCCTGGTCCGTATTGATGAATGTTTTAACGCTCGTGATTGATCTCCCGGTTTGGGATTGGTCTCGACTCGGACGCTGTGACTCGGACGTGTGTGATAGTAATTTGATGGCGCGTAAACAGTGGCGGAGCTGGCCGACGTGCCTGTCAAGCATGCTTGCGAAATACTGCAAGTTCTCTAAACCGAATTCGTGATGGCGCTCTTGAGGCACTAATGGTCCTAATTCTGCGTCTAGCTGCTCTTGCATGAGATTCAGAAATTGGACTTCCGAGAAGGCGGCGTGGGTGAATAAGGGTATAAGTGCGGCCAGTGGATCGGTGACGGCGCATTTGGTCAGATTGGCCATCGAGAGGAGAGCATCGTTTGAGCAACATGTTTTGCGCCAGGAATTCCACATACGGGATTTGAAAAAGTGGCAATCCGCCAGGAAGATATAGGCTCAGGGGACGGGACCGGGGTGAGGAGTACTGAAAGTAATAAAAGTAGGGTGTGGCAAAAGGGCTTGTGTGACCGACCTCAAAGAAGTGGTACCTGCCCATTCCTGAGCTTCTACTCCACAACAGATCCCGTTACCTTAAAAAAATAAACATTGGAGATGGCTACTTCCAGGACCACCTTTCCCCCAGTGCGTGCCTGCATTTTCGATCTCGATGGTACCCTTATAAATTCCGAGGATATCTACATCGGCATCTACAATAACATACTCCACGAATATGGCAAACCCGACATACCATGGAGCGTGAATGCCAGGATGCAAAGCACAGGCCGTAAGGTATGTTCGCTCTCTGCCAGGTCTCAGTCTATAGCCTGCTTGAGGAGAGAAGCTAAAGCAAGGATCAGGGCAATCTGCAATTGCTCTCATGGTCTGGATTACCTTTTGGCCCCGACGAGTGGTCCGCCAAAGTAGTCGCGCAGTGGGACCTCTTCAGAAAATGCCAACCCCTCCCCGGTGTCGTTGCGCTTCTCAATACCCTCTCCAACATCAAGCCACCAATCCATCTTGCAATTGCCTCCTCCACAAAGCTCGAACTCTTCACAATCAAAACGTCACACTTGCCCTCTGTCACTGACAAATTCCCACACCAAAACCGTGTCTTTGGTGACGACCGCGCTATGAGCGATGAGAAGAAGAAGCCTATGCCAGATATATTCCTAATAGCGTTGGAGCGCATCAATAATGGTTTGAGGAGCGGGGAATCGGCAGTCAAGCCAGAGGAGTGTTTGGTATTCGAGGACTCGATTGGGGGGGTGGAGGCGGGGAGGAGGGCGGGAATGAGGGTGTGCTGGGTGCCGCATAAGGGGTTGAGAGATATTTGGAGGGGTAAGGAGGACGAGGTGCTGGAGGGAAGGACGGGGGAGGTGCCTACGGTGGGAGAAGCAAAGGAGGGAGAAGATCAGATGTGGTCTAGGGACGGTTGGGCAGAGATGATCACGTCTTTAGAGGATTTTCGGTTCGAGAATTACGACATCCAAATAGAGAAGTGAGTTTGACAGATCTAGCCTTTTAGACATCCTCCATGTCCGTTCTTGCACATACGTTGCTCTTTCATGGGTTACGGTAGGCGTGGAAGAGTTCACAGGTATCCCTTTGAAGTTTTAAAGTGCTAATTTTGCGCCTGGTCCTTACGCTACTTTCCATGCGTCAAAGTTCATCAAGGCATGTCTGGTCAACAGGCCCATGATGAATAACCACTTCTGCCTTGTACTCCCCACAATCAGCTCCTCGGCTGTCCTTGTCCTCGTAGTATGACGCATGCGAAGTCCTGTTCCAAAGCAATCCCTGGACTGCCTTTACAACGCCCCCGTAGCCCCAAAAATGCCTGGCTTTGCTTGCATTGAAGTCTGAAGCGCTATGATCTTCGAAGTCTCGTTCACTCGCTCTGTTCCGTGGCGATCGGACCCCATCAGTCGTGTCCGTTCTCCTCCTTCCACTTCTGCAGATACTTCGCTCCATCGATGTCAGAACGTTTCTCGGACTTCAAAGGCTCGGCGGTTTTCGTAACAAATGGAGTAAGCTACATCAGGATGTCAGTCAAGGGACCAATCAATCTGGTGGATCTCTTCCACACCTTAAATTCCTTCAGGCCCTCAGGCACGACGTAATTGCGGACCTTATGCCATTCGATAACATAGCCTCCGTGCTTGGTATGCCGACCCATTGCACCTGAGCCCGTACCTTTGTAGAAACCATTGCTGACTTGCTTTGTAGTAAGTGGTAGACGCCTGTGTCTGCTGAGTAGCACTGGTGAAGGTCTCATGACGATTGTTCGCTTAGAAGGACCGCGACCTTAGAGGAATAAAGCAGAGATCTTTAATAGCAGGCGGAGTAAGTCCGCACTAGCGCGAAACCCTCAGCCTTATGAGGCCAGAAATTTGCACACCCATAAATGTTCGAACAGAGATGTTCTTGGTAACATTCTGCTGAGGCCAATTGCTGCTGATAAATGCGAGCATGCCGGGACGAAAGTCAAGTATAGCGGCCCCAATCAAGAACACTGCGCCCCAAAAGCGAAAGGCTAAGCGCTCTCTCAATGCCCTTGCAATCGCGGAGGAAGAGATTCCTGTGCGCTCCAAAATTCGACAGCACCGCCTAGGCCAATCTGAGATCGAGCCTACGAAACGTAAGAGGAATGAGGAGGGCGAACATGAGGAGCGGGACGAGGGTTTAAAACAAGCAAAGAGGCGGAAGTCTGGAGGCAAAGATAAATTTGGCAACGAGCTCGAGGAGGGCAGTGACAGTAGTGGCAATGAATGGGTTGTGGGCCAGGTTGATGAGGATGATGATAGCGACTTGGATAGTGACGAGGCTATGGGTGAGAGTGATGAGGAGAAGTTTGAGGGGTTTGCGTTTCGTGGCAGCTCGACGACTGTCTCCAAGAGGAAAGATCGCTCTAGGGTCTTGGATACGCAGAACCAGGATGAGGGCTTGCGGGATATAGACCTGCGAGAGGATGAGCGTGAGGATGGAGATAGGTCTCTGGACGATGAGGACGATGGCCTGGGAGACGATGCTGTCGACTTGGCTGCAATGCTGGATGCCAGCGACAATGGTGATCTACCGCACGAATCTAGTGATTCATTCGACCTTCAGGGTCCGAATTCCCAGTCTGGTAGCGATGAGGACGCCGAAGGAGGAAATAGCTCGGCTGAAGATGAAGAGTCAATAGTTTCGTTCTCGGGCGAGGACGAGGAGCCTGGAGATTCTGCTAAACTTGCTTCACTACAGAACCTTATATCTAGCATGAACGAGCACGCTCAGGCATCAACTCGGATGAGACTACCAGCTGATGCCCAGGAATCAACAACTCCCTCAGACTTTGGCCTAAATTCGAGCCGGAAGCTCACAGTCGCTGATATGATACCTTCCATTACTGATCCACATCTACGCAAATCTCTCAAGCTATTAGCTGATAATGATTCAAAAAGTTCCACTACTCGGGGTGGTGTGCCCAAAAAATTGGACATTCCGCTTCCGAAAAGGCAGCAAGATCGTTTGGACCGAACGGCTGCATATGAAAAGAGTAAAGAGACCTTGAAACGTTGGATTGATACGGTAAAGCACAATCGAAGAGCCGAGCATCTGTCGTTCCCAATATTAGATCCCAATGCGGTTGCTGCGCAGGGATCACAGCGCCTTCTACCGACCTCACACTCTCAGCCACTGACAGACCTTGAAAGTACCATCCAGAACATTTTGCAAGACAGTGGCCTTGCGGCACCAAATGGAAAATCAGACGAAGACCAATTGCAGGCTTTTGAAGAGTTGAAGACAAACAAAATGCCCCTTGAAGAAGTCCAGGCGCGCAGAGCAGAACTGCGAAGGACTAGGGAACTCCTCTTTCGGGAAGAAATCCGTGCTAAGAGAATTAAGAAGATTAAAAGCAAGACCTACCGGAAAGTACATCGCAAAGAGCGGGAGAGAATCGCACAACAGGAGAAAGATGCACTAACAGCGGCGGGCGTGGAGGATTCAGAAAGTGAGCAGGAGCTTAGAGACCGGCGTCGCGCAGAAGAGCGTATGGGCGCTCGACATCGGGAGAGCAAGTGGGCTAAAGGCGTCAAGGAAAGCGGGAGAGCCAGATGGGATGAAGATGCCCGTGGCGGTGTAACAGAGATGGCTCGGAGAGGAGAGGAGTTGAAGCGGAGGATAGAAGGGAAGAACGTGGCTGGAGATCAGGATGGAGACGTTGCATCTGAGTCTGAGTCTGAAGAAGACTCTGAAATCGAAAATGGAGATGACAAGTCTGGTGGTAGACTAGATAAGCTTTATGAGAAGGCTAATGGGCTTGATTCTGAAGCCCAGGGCTCCAAGCTAGCCTCCATGGATTTTATGAAAAGGGCCGAATCTGCTCGAAAGGCTCGAAACGACTCAGACGTAGAGGCAATACGCCGAGAGCTGGCTGGTGAGGAGATGCCCAATGAAGAAGAGTCCACGGAAGGTCGCGGGAGGCAGTCATTTGGACCTATGAAGAACAAGCCTTCATTGACCGAGACCACTCCCAAAGTGCATAAAAGCGATTTCGAAGAGCGCGAAGGATCTGATGAGGATTCTTACAAGGTTCCCAACGACGACGATGATGAAATCGTTCTAGACACTTCGAAGGCTCATCCAAGAGCCAAACCGGGCAAAATTTCGTTGGTAAGGAGGGTGGAAAAGGAGGTGGACCAAAATGGTCGCGATCAAAATATGTTGACAAACGAGAATCCCTGGTTGACTGACAACAAGAAAGTTTCGAACGGCAGTAGGAGGCGAAATCAGGAGACAGAAAAAGGTGCAATCATCTCAAACACCGTTGTGCCCGCCAAAACCGCATCCGTCGAAATGCCTGCCAAACCAAGGTCTGCTATGAAAGGTGCGCGAGAGGCAGAGAAAGCTCGGCAAGGTAGAGATAAACCTAAAGCAGTAGCCTCAGCCTTAACTGTCGATGACGATCAAGAAGATGACGAGGCTGAAAGACTGCCTTTCGTACTACGCAATCAAGACCTTGTCCGCAAGGCCTTCGCTGGTGACGAGGTAGTCGCAGATTTCGCCAAAGAAAAGCAACAAACAATCAAAGACGACGAGGAAAAGATAATAGACAACACCCTGCCCGGCTGGGGAAGCTGGACAGGAGCGGGCGTCTCCAAGAAACAAGAGAAGCGGAACAAAGGCAAAATCCTAGTCAAGGAGCCTGGTATTGCGAAAGAGAAGCGTCAGGATGCTAAACTCGACCGTGTCATCATCAATGAAAAACGTGTCAAGAAGAATGCGAAGTATTTGGCTTCGAATCTGCCGCATCCGTTTGAGACCAGACAGCAGTATGAGCGATCATTGCGCCTTCCAGTGGGGCCGGAATGGACAACTAAAGAGACGTTCCAGTCTGCAACGAAGCCTAGGATTTTGATGAAGCAAGGTGTTATTAAGCCTATGGCGAAACCTATGATATGATTCTCGTAGTACTCGATCCACGGTGTATTTAGAGGGATCTACGCTCTACGTGACGAGTATTTAAACACATTGAAATTGAATTCGAAGCCCTTAAAAAACTATTCTCATGACCCTAGTGACAGATATCCAGTATTTAGTCGATGTGCTCCAAGCCCCTGCACCAATTTGGTGCAGGGACACAGCCTCGCTATGATGAGGTCAATCGGCTTATTGTGCGTTTTTAGAGCGAGAAGAACTTTCTAATCTGCAGCCTTGTTTCCAGCCGTTCACGTCCAACCAGTGTACGGGACAAAGCAATGTAAGCAGGATATTGAGAATAACTGGCTCTGGAGTTGATCGCTAGGTATGCTCATAGAGAAAGACATTTAATTTAATGAATGAACTGTTGCGTGCAGTCGTGTTTGCAAACTTGATAAATTCACCCTATGAAAGAATTCGTCACTTGGTCTAGTTGTCTTGAGAATGGAGCATAAGCCATGCATACAGAGCTGACAAAATGTGCATAATCTCGAAGATAACCTTAGAAGTTGTAGCTCTAGAAGGTTTTAACCTTTAGTTATGGCTTCTTAGAACTCAATTACTAGGTGGTAATAGATCTGTAGAGGTTTCCAACCTTTAATATTAGCTTTTCAATACTTAAGTAGTGATTTATAAAGAGTATATACTACTTCAAAGGAGTTTGATAGGTATAGAAACTAACTTAAACTCCGCGCTGTAGATATCGCTTTTGCTCTTTTCTCTTACATAATGGGTCAAATATCTATGAGTGTTAGACATATGTGGTAGAAAGCGCTAGAATATTGCTAAGGTATTAGCGAGAATGGAAAACACTAAAGTAGCAAATGGTAGATAGCATGCTGAGTGCGTAACATACTGAAGTATATAGCCGGAACTTTGGTGGATTCAATAGGATACGACGTGCGGTTAGTCATCCGCGAAATAGTTTTCTACCTCGCCGTTGTTTACGCATAGACCTCATCATCGCATAGTAGGATTCCTCACAGTCGTTTATTAATAGGTCTTACTGTCGAGTAGGGAACCAACCATGTTATTCTGCAAAGAATTCTTATATATTTGAGTCGTAACTTCTAACCCTTCATACATGGGCTAGTCCAAATGCAAAGGGTCTAGTCGTTTCATCAGTAGACTAGATACAATTTGCAAATTCACGCCTCAACTAAAACAGCTATACTCAATCAGACGGTTGATCGCTCAAAACCTCATTCCGTGTCTTACGATAGCCACGTCCCCATGCTTGGGGCAAAAGAAGGTTCCCTCCGCATTCAACATCGCCATACGCAGGTTATTGTGATTGAGCCAGTCCCTTGGCAAGAAAAAGTGCCTCTTCACGTCGTTAGGACCAGTGTCAATGCTCCAAGTACATAACCAGGAGTCGTGATCGAGGAAGACGATTCTGTCATGATAGGTACCTATCAAGCGCTTAATCTGAGCCGCGAGATCGGCCATACAGTCGCTGGCTAGCGAGTGAGGGTGTTGGACCTGTAGGTCCGAAGTAGAGAGAAATTCAAGATGTAGGCCACTCGAAAGGCGTGCTTCAGTATGGCCCGAGCCAGACAGGTAGACAATGTATCGTTTGTTATCGGTTAAAGCGACCCAGTGGACCACTTTTCCGTGTGATGTGGTGGTTCGTATGGGCGAGGTTTGTAGTGAGAGGGGCTGTTCTGGATCAGTGTGGGCCAATCCCTTCCAGCTGTATGTATGAACGCCGAATGGATCGATCCAGATCAGGAGCTCGCGTTTGAATGGATGCTGAATCCATCGCCTTCCCTGTTTCGAGCCCCAATGCCGACAGCACGATTCTTTCTTCGCTCTAATGTCCCATACTCTGTCTGTAGAGGAAGCAGAAACCAGAAGGAGCTTCTCGGGTTCGTTCAATAGGAATTGCTCCACTGGCTCGCCTACCCGGAAGTCTAAGGCCGGAAAAACGGCCCATGACCTGTCCTCCTTCAATTCCACTCTTTTCACAACGATTCGTCCAGAGTCATCTCCAGATACAATGTATTTGCCAGAAGATGACCAAGAAAGCTTTATGACCGAACTAGTGGAAGAATGAGCGGGTATTTTGCGCATTCTCTTGCCATCCTCAGCGTCGTGTATGCTAACGGTGCCGTCTTCCCTACCAGCACAGAAGTATTTATCACCAAAGCCATACGCCAGTGCAGTGACCTGGGTTTGACTGCTTTCGTCGCGTGTTATCACAGGCTCAGTTACTACCGAGCTCCCACGGTCTTCAAGTTCTTGCTCATCCGGCCTTATCAGCGCATCCGGCTCCCACACATTGCATATCGGGCCTCGTAGGTCATAAAATCGTTGACTATCAGGGCTAAAAGCCAGATCTTCGATGAATTCATTCTCATTCACCAATTGGTATATCAAACTTAGTCTTGGGAAAGTCCAGACGCTGATTGCACCCATGTGGTCACTTGTGAGAAGAAAATTGCCATCCTGACTGACAGCCATTTCAAGAGGCTTGAGATGGTCGTATTCGCGCTGCTCCTCATCGTATATATGCCATTCAATGAGCCTCGTGTTGCTACACAGGATTAGAATTGAGTTTGCATCGGCTTGCCACTGCATGGTCAATGGAGAACAGAGAGCATCGGTAGCACTTCGAACCCTGCATCTTAAAGGTCGCTGCGAGGTTGTGCCAGGAATACTCCAAACCACAGGGGGTTTACCTCGCCATGCCATCGCAAGTTTGGTCAAGTCTGGGCTGATTATCACAATGAGTGGACAACCATAGTAGTCTCCATCATCAGGCACAGAGAAATGCCATCTATTGCTTGAAGTTTCGAGGTCATAACATGTTGCTGAGCAGTCATCAAGAGCGACAACCAATTCCGAGTCCTTGCTGCCGAACGCCATTGCCTTATTCAGAGCAAGACTCAGTTTTCGAAGTTTGTATAATTCTCTGCCCGACGCGATATCCCAAACCTTGTAACTGTCAATTCCTGCCGTCACGAGGAGGGTTTGAGACTTGTTTATCTCCATAAGGGCCACATATTCACCGTGTTCCATTCTCCGCGCCTCTTCACAGGTTTCAGCGTACCAGATCACGATCGTGCCACTGCTGCTGATTAAAGCCAGAAAATACGCATTCGTCGCCAGAATTTTAGATGCTGCCTCCTCTCCGCCGACACTAACGCTCGCTAGGCAATCGTCCCATCTTTCGGAAGGCAGCCCGGTCACAGAGATGGCCCCCTCCTGCAGGCCAAAATTAGTGCCTATCATCGACGTGCGTGGACAGAAAGGAGGCACGAGTCGATACACTGATGATGGACTCTGCATCAAGTTAGGTCCGAATTTTCCCACGATGCGAATGAAATCGATTGCCCATGAATGGACATTCGTGGAGTCATCACAGCTAGGATCTCTGAGTGTCAATGGAGAGCTGCCAATTTTGAGGCTTGGCCTACGTGATCTTCTTTTGGCATAAATCTTCAGATAACGGGCTGATCGGGTAAGGTATCTTAGGTTTCTCGATAATGCAATCGCCTCTATCCAAGAAAGCGAGTACTTGGTGAAGAAATCTGTGAGTAACGCTGTAAGTTGTTCGGATTCTATCGGTGATTGCGATACATGGTAAGCATAATAGCAGACTGCATATCCGAGTAATGTGTATCCTCGTTCGGCAACCAACAGCCGGTTTGTTTTGGCCAACCTTCCCATTGCGGTGACGGTGGAGTTCTGGACATCTTTGAAGACCCGTTTCCATTTTTCGTCAGAAAGATATTTCAAGCAAACCGTCGCAATATGCTCGTGGCAAAGCCCGGCGTGGATAAATGCTGGAGCACCTCCTCGGGTCTGGAGCAGGAATTCGCGAGCAGTAGTGTGTATCAAAGACACTTTACCGGTGTCCACGGAGATAAAGTTGCCACAGATCTGGATGATCGTCTCCTGCAATCTTACGAACCCCGTGAATTCAGGCTCAAGGGCGGTTTGCAGTTCGGCGATACTGAGAGGTCTCCAGCAACAAGCCGCCCAACTCAGTATCCTCTTCGCTATAAGCTGCGAGCGGTACGCCTGAGACTCGATCTTTCCAAGCATTCGAGTATAGAGGTACTCCATTCCTCTCGGCATTTCGGTCAAGACTTCGCGAATATCATCTTTGGTATGCCAATTATCATGCAATGTCTCCAAAGCCAATCTGACCCAAAGGAAAGACCCCCCAGCCTTTGCCAGAACCTGCTCTATAATATCGTCTTTGATCTGTGGCTCATCACCTGGCAAGGTCTCCTGGACAGCATTGCGGACATAGGCGCGAATATCATCAATGGTATCATGTTCCGAAAGGAAACATGTATCGATTGTGGCACTAAGCGTCGCCCATCCAGAAGGCATTCTCATCTGCCTACTTGTGATGAATATTCGGATAGGAGTGCTTGACTGGATCTTCATGAGGCTATTGATCAGCATCGGTGGTAAGTCGGCCTCATCTACAGCATCAAAAACCCAGTACAAAGTCGCAGTCTTCAACTTGAAGACGATACCTTCAAATATCTTTTCCCATATCGCGCTGAAATTCTGATCTTGTAAGCTGAAGGAAACACCAGTCTCTTCTTGTAAAGCGAGGAGCTGCTCTCGGAATTCTTCGTTCACATACGCAAGTTGAGAAGCGATGGAGCGAAGACTGTACGCTACTGTTCGTTTGTTCTGATGACCGGAAGAAAAGAAGTGGCACTGACAGCTCTTGCATATACCAGAACTTGTCAGCCAGTCGACAATGTAACTCGCAATGACCGTCTTGCCCATGGCAGGAGGGCCAGTAAGCCAAAAGAACCTTGGGCCATGTAAAGGCTCGTTATTTTCCACCCAATTAATAAAGTTCGATCTATAGGTTATCCAATGGCAAGTCCCACTCATCGCCTTACTTCGAACAGACTGTACTTCATCTTGGATGCGCTCTCGCACGCCACATATGGCTTCAATCTGCTTGATTACATTAACGTTACTACTACTCCTCCGTGCATGTGATAGTGGCCCTGGGGTGATGTCAGTAAATGATTACATAGTACTTGCAAGATAAACAATGCGATGCACTTAGATGAGATATTGAATGGTGAACAATATCAAAAAGTGGTTGGGAGCAGATGAATGGGCTCTAAGTATGACGCTGGCGTTTAGGACACCATTTGGAACATGTGACCAGAATAGTAAGAATCAAGTTGTAGAATGCTTCTCTTGCCGGGTATGTCAATCACCATAAAGCCTTCCAATAATAGTGGACCATTTATACGGAATGCACTACACTAGTATGGGCAGCGATGCATGTAGGTATGACGTCCGGGCTAGCTGTTGTGCCAGGGTCATGGGTGGGGCCTGAACTGTGGAAGAAGCAGCACCCGGCTTACTGGACTGTTAGAGGACTGAGGTGCAGAGAGTTGACGCTACTGAAAGCTGTGCCTCTCGGAGGAGCGCTTAGTAGCAAAGACTGCACGACAGGCAGCCTCCAGTAAAGGACTGGTCTTGCAACACCCGATACTCTGGCTGCAGTACGCTTTTCGATCTACTCATTAAAGCTGGCCATTCGTCTCATGCAGGGTTGGGGTTCGCCTCAATCATAAGGTGAAGAGGAAATGGGAATAAATTCAGAGAGCACTTACGTGGAGGGTACAGAGGCGCCAATCTTGACGCCAACAGCTTGAGGACGTTTTTCACATTGATGTAATTCGCATCTTCCCTGCTCTTGAACTTGCAAATGCTGTGGTGATCTGCGTTCAATGGAGTCGATATCTCGTGAGCGTATCCAAGCACGCTTGATTCTTTTTCGACAATCATAGCCTGTTTCAACCCTAAGTTCGTTTTCATCGTCTCGAAGAAGGATACCAGGGGAAGCTCGCCACATTGCGTCCTGAACTGTTCATTTATGTCTTGCAGCATCCTTGAATGTATATCCAGGTCTTCAACATAAGCTTTTGAGGATGCACCAAATGGAGTCGTAGAGAGGATGTTATTGAGCATCTTCGCGTAATGGGCTCCTCTGTGCGGCGTAGCAAGGAATACGATTCCTTGCGTCCTCGATATGATATCGCTGTATTGGCTGTCATACTTACCGAGCACATATGCCTTCTTGACTACCAAGCCTCCCATAGAATGTGCAACGAAGATAGTGGGCTGATGGCCAATGGGGGTGCTTTTCTTCCTGTCGCCATTGGAGGAGAAGACCAGCATCCGAAATAGAAGGTCCTTAGCAAAATCAATGATGTTGAGATTGGTACCAGCGCCTTTGAAGTTGGAATTGTCTGCAAAGTCGTCGAAAATCAGCGCTGCTCTTGCCTAGAGGAACGCAGGCCAGACAGGAACACAGCTCCCATATGCACTGGGCGCTTATTCGCATTCGCCATATCCCGTGAACTATGACAGAGCACGACTAGAATGTAGCAGGTTGGAAGACGTACAACCGAATGTGAATATTCTCCATGACGACAGCTCGTCTTCATCAGCCAGCCACGTAGGCCAGAAGTATTCCAAGTTCCTTTCCCAAGACCATGTCCTCTTAGCAGTACCACCCAATCCATGCACAAATATGATGTCTCCATTTGGACTGGGGCTATCGTAGACTAGGTGAAGCCCTAGAGCATCGGAATCTTGGCTTCCTGTCCGTGAGGCGCTTTCCGCTGTAGAGAATATAGAGTTTGAGTTTGACGGACTGCGAAGTAGGTCCCCTTCGCTTTTTCGATGTGATTGGCCCCTGCCAGGGCGCTGGAAAGTGTAGGTGGGGAAGCCCGCTGACGACTTTGATCTGACAGCCTGGTCGTCGACAGAAGTTGCTGACTCGAGGGAAAGCTCACCCTCCAGCCCAAGACCTGGAGCAGGATTGCCGTCGTCGCTAGCGCGATGGTGGTGCAGACCAATCTTTCGCAGCTACTTCGTGCGCAAGACGTCAGTACACAGCGCCGTATGCATGAGAGTGGGATGGTGAGAGTACTGACCATACTGGCCAGTCTTAGGGAGGCATCGACAAGACTGAGCACGTGCCGCTAAAGTGGCTGATCAAGGGTAGTGTGAGCAATTGACTTGAAATACAACGCCTGCTGTTCAATGGGAAGAACCCTGTGTCTTGCAATTCATTCTAGATGAGAAAAGTAAAAGTCGTTCCGTCCGATGTTGTAGATCAATGCTAACGCGAATGAGGCTGCACCTCCTTTTCGTCCAGTCTAGGGTACCCCGCAGGAGTCTTTTTCGTTCCATGTCATCCCTTATATAGCAACTGTCATCCTCTGGCGCGACTTGTGGTTGCTTGCGTCCGATCTCTATCCTATTGATCACATATATATATACCTTTGCCACTGCTGTAGCAATGGCATCCACGGTGGTCACTTCTGAGACGGAGATTGACAATCTGCCCGCCAGTCTTATCGTTGACAAGCATCAGCGCGAGGTCAAAGAGACTCCATCTGAAATTTTGCCCCCTGAGCCCAGTGGAAGCTATGAAGTCGATGAAAGCGTGGTCTCAGCTTTCCCAGTCCCGGGAACGAAAATCCTCCACGCCCTCAACTACGGCATGTCTTTGTGGGGGAAAACTGCAAAAATCATCGTCGAATTGCCCGGAGGAGAAGAAGCGCAATACTTTCTCAAGGTGAGAACCACCTGCCTGTGTAACTGTTGCATTCCACTGGCGGATTACCCATGGATGGCAGGAACTTCCATCGATCCCTCCATACATCTGGTCGCTGTTGCACTCAATTGGTGGTTATTCGCCATCCATGATGGGAGAATTACCCATGGATGGCAGGAACTTCCATCGATCCCTCCATACATCTGGTCGCTGTTGCACTCAATTGGTGGTTATTCGCCATCCATGATGGGAGAATTACCCATGGATGGCAGGAACTTCCATCGATCCATCCATACATCTTGTCGCTGTTGCACTTAATTGGTGGTTATCCGCCATCTATGGATGGGAGAATTACCCATGGATGGCAGGAACTTCCATCAATCCATCCATACATCTTGTCGCTGTTGCACTTAATTGGTGGATATCCGCCATCCATGGATGGGAGAATTACCCATGGATGGCAGGATCCACCAATGGAATGCAACATAAAGATAGTACATAAGAGCTGACCTGGGCATGTAGGTAGTCACCCTTGGAGCCACGGGAAAGCACATGTGTGAAGGAGAATTCGAGTCTCTGAAAGCTATTCATGCTGTGTCTCCTGGATTTGTGCCGAAGCCATATGCCTGGGGCAAATATAAGCAGGAGGATCCAGAAACATACTTCTTACTTGCCCAATTTCGCGACGTGGGTAAACAGGTAGGTGCAGTGAATCCGTAGGCTGCAGGCAACGCACATGACGGATATCAACTTCACTTATTACCAAAGATTAGTCTTACCTCGGTCTTACCTCATTGATAATGTCGCTACTG
Organism: Cladonia metacorallifera KoLRI002260; assembly: GCA_000482085.2. Classification (NCBI taxonomy): domain Eukaryota; kingdom Fungi; phylum Ascomycota; class Lecanoromycetes; order Lecanorales; family Cladoniaceae; genus Cladonia; species Cladonia metacorallifera. The sequence goes on from KI911129.1 coordinate 428,470, forward strand.
GGTGTACCCTAGCTGAAGCTTGAATAGCCTGCCAGCCCTGTTAAGCTGGCAGCTGCATTGGCAGAAATGCATCGAAAGTCGGAGTCTCCAACTGGAAAATTTGGCTTTCACATGGCCACTTGCCACGCCAAGATCGCCCAAGCAGTGGATACTTGGGAGGACTCATGGTGTGCTCTCTATACCAGGCATCTCGGCCACGTGATGGACCTAGCAAAGCCGATTCTGAATTGGCCTGAGTTCGACTTGGTTTGCAAGCTCACTCTTGAGAAGGTCGTTCCTCGCCTTCTCCTACCATTGCAGGCAGATGGAAGGGTCTTGAAACCTTGTTTGATCCATGGTGACTGCTGGGATGGTAAGTAGCAGAGTCTGTCAGGTCAGTGTTATCTATTCTGATAGGTCAAGGCAACACCGCTATGGATATGAGGACTGGTCAGGCTTTCGTCTTTGACGTATGCTCTTTCTACGGCCACAATGAATATGACACGGGTAACTGGAGGGCGCCGCGACATAGGTTAAGTAACAAGGCATACATCAAGGAGTACAAAAAGAGGTTTCCCGTCTCTGAGCCTGAGAAGGACTGGGATGCCCGCAATCTCCTCTATTCGCTGACATTCAACATTGGCAATACTATATACATACCTGGCTCTAGCCAACGACAAGTGGTCTATGATGACATGACAAGATTATGCAGAATGTTCTGCGATGAGGATCTCAAGAAGGGTTTGAAATATGTTAGAGGCGAAAGTGGGGAGGACGAAGATGAGGACGAGGATGACGAAGAGGAGGAGGAAGAAGAGGAAGAAGAAGATGAGGAGGACTAAGAGGGAATCCTACAATAAGCGTAAGATGCTAGGTGACAAGGAGGATTAAGGTGTTGACGTAAAAAGAGGGTGACGCAAATAAAGTGAAGCGAGGGAGTATATGCGGGGTCGTATGACCGGAACATCGCATCCATTGCCGAAGAATCACATTCATTATAGCTGCAACACAGATAATTTAGAGAGGAAACCCCTTGCTCCACAGGATATGGGACCTAATTCTTGGCACTTTGATATCGTTAGCGCATATCAAGACACAAGCAAAGTCATAAGAGGGTTATCGGCCTACAACCCCAAGCTCTATAAGCTAAAGTCAGGTGGTACCACTCCCTTGAACACAGTGGTACCATTCCCTTGAACACATTGCTGGCCGTGAACACAATGAGAAATCGGTTGCAATACAAGGTAAGATCTCCGAGAAACCTAGTATAGTCAATGAATAGCATCAACTACTAAAACATATCTAGGAGCCTCGTAGGGGACAGAATATCGATATCCTTTGCAAAACGCCAGCCCTTTCAGCATAGAATAGACCTACATTAAGTAATTTGTGAACTAGTCTTTGCTTAAGATCTATCAGATTCAATAATCCCTAATGAACTTAAGTCAATTATCGAGTCATCTTTGTTGTGCTTGAGAAGTTTCAGGTTTATGAAGACTGGCTTTAAGCTGTAAGGGTGCCAATATGTTTATCCCCGCGAGAAACTATGAAGCTTAATGATCTTAATCTGTTCTGCTTATCAGCGTTTTGAAAGTGGAATAGGAATGATCTAAACTTAAGCCCGAATGTTACTCTAGGGGGCATGTGTGGTAAGAGAATGGAGCATAGGCCATGTATATAATAGGGGTATTTAAGCTGGGTTCAATACTTATTTAAGAGAATAGAGCATAAGTCCTGTATATAATAAGAGTGTTTAAGCTAGGTTCAATATTTATGTAAGAGAATAGACCATAAGTCATGCATATAACAAGAGTGTTTAAGCTAGGTTTAACACTTGTTAAAGAAAATAGGGTATTAGTCATACATACAACAAGAGTGTTTAAGCTAGGTTTAACACTTGTTAAAGGAAATAGGGTATCAGTCATACATATAACAAGAGTGTATAAGCTAGGTTTAGCACTTATTTAAGAGAATAGAGCATAAGTTATATATATATTAGGAATGTTTAAGCTGGGTTTAATACTTATAAAGCTCTTCTAAAGCAGAATAATCCATTCTTACCCACTTCTTAAGGGCGAAAACGATGTAATAAAGGGTTAGAAACCTCTAAAACTACGACTTCTAGAGGCATTGTTAGGATCGACTTGTCAGCTGTTAGCTCGCAGGCGCCATTGGTGGTAAAATCCAGCGACGAGATGTACAGAGGCATCTATGGAAGTTGCTGCTATCCATAGATATTCCTTCCATCTATGCATGGACGGAATCCACCAGTGGAATGCAACAATTACTCATCATCATGACCACCACCACTACCACCAAGCACCCCACTATTAGTACGTCGCTGCCAGAAACCCGTTGCCAATGCTTTGCTACCGACGCCTCGCTGCCTCGGAGAGAACAAAGTAATCGCGGGGCCGAATAGGGTCTATTGCTAGCAACCAGACCTTATCATCTTAAGGGACAAATTTATACTTGTTCTCTGCCCTATTACTATATCGGAGGCCAAGTAGATGGTGATAATGTTAATAATCTGATACAGCGACATATCCATGACGATAGCGAGGCATTGGCAGCGAGGTGCTGACAGCGGATTGCTTGGTGGTAGTGGTGGTGGTGGTGGCGGCGATGATAGTGCCTACTATGTATGAATGGGGTCGCCGTCTATAGATAGACTATGCAACCCATGGATGGTGTTGCTATTGGTGGGGGAAGTTAGCGACGAGATGTATGATAGACCCTAACATTTTTTGAACCACGCTAACATCTAGAAACACGCAAATCATGTGGACTTACTGTCTATTCAATGGTGCTAGGACCATGTAAAATAGGAAACATGTGGTCTCAATGATTATACATGAATGGAACTTGAGGTGGATCCGGATCGAACGAGGTCAATGGGCTGTCTAATTTTGCAGTAACCAAAGTTGAAATGATTGCAACAAGCACTCTGCTTTGCAAATGAACTGCTATACCGTCATGGACTTCAATCAACTCCACATCTGATATCTTTTTCATGGTACGCCTCATTCATGATCAGATTAAGCAGAAATTTTGTACAGGATCTCAGTGATTACCAATTTGGCCCGCAAGAAAGCATCCAGTGACTGGGCGTCTTACCGAGGAGATGGCCATCTACTCTATTCTCTCTTGAACGTTTGACGGTATGTACTTTGGCAAGCATATTCTCTCGGTCTATAAGATGACGGGAACGCCATAATTGAAGGCGTGGAAGGAATCATGTGTCCTGAATGGAGACAGAGGAGAAGTTTCCGCAATCGGTCAGGAATCTAGTCCGAACTAAGCTCCGAATCCACAAGCTCCCACACATTCATCGACTTCATATCTGCCACTGGGCTCGAGGGGTAATATAGGGTTAGATGGAGTTCCTTTGACCTCGCGCTTATGCTTATCAAACGATAAGATTAGCCGGGAAACTATTGATCTCCGTCTCAGATATAATTACCATGGATGCCATTGCCATAGCAGTGGCAGATATATATATATATGGTCAATGGGATAAGAATTAGAGACAAGCAATTGCAAATCGCGCCAGAGGATGACGGTTGCTAACTTTTATCTTGGCTGCGAATTGGTTCACCATCGTCAGTAAGGGAGACTGTGTAATCGAATGTTAGCACGCAAGTACAATCTTTATCAGGGGGGATGACAGACTGAAGCCACACGTTGAACATAACGGCCATGTCTCGACAGGCGGTGTGCCGAGTCCTGGGATCAGCATGATGCTAGTTAAGCATGACAACACTGGTTAGGTATGCAAGGCTATATTTACTGACCCAATGTGGCTCTCGCTCTCACCTTGGTAAGGTACCTGATGGAGCTCTCGCAGGCGCCCAGGAAGCATCATTTGAGGCCAGTAAGCACAAGCTCATCCCACATCTGTATCAAAGTGCTCAAAAGTATGGTAAGACGTGGGCAGATAACGGTAAAAAAAACTTCATCAACGAGACCGGTTAAGTCTTGCGATTTGAGCTTTTGGCGATGCTCATTGCCTGCGAACTCAAGGGTATCAGCACGGTAAAGGTTGCGGCTGATACAAGCTGCTTAGGGAGACCGCAACGAGTTGTACCTAAGTAATTAAGAACGTTGAGATTTGTGTTATGTTGCGGCAATCATGACGTTGTTGCTGCTCTTGGCATTGGAAATCTCGAAACCAGCGTACGGAGACCAACACGATCCAAACAGCCCTAACCCTAATTTCAGGCGAGCCCCTGGAGCGGTGCCTTCGGGGCTGCGGTGGCCTTAGGGCAGGCCTTTTAGCGGGTGTTTTAGGCGAAAGGCCACCCCTCTAGGGCTGAGCTCACAGGGCTGAGTTCCCCGAACCCTAGTACAGATCGCGACTATCCATCATTTATATTATATCCTACAACATATAACACGTTTATGCATGATGCATCACAGCTCACCATCTATCTATCTAATCTAGCCTGTCCCCGTGACATAGTTAGCTGGTATCTCCATCATCTTTCTGTCTTACGGAAATGGCTTCAAATAGCGTCTGACCACAGGTCTCCCCTTTTTCCCTGGCCCAACCTTCGTACCCATCTGGAAAATTTGCAAGTAAACTTCGCATCAATAGCTTATTTCGACT
>KI911129.1:434816-471457 GCA_000482085.2 Cladonia metacorallifera KoLRI002260
CCCCAACGTCCTCCCCCTCCGCCATTTCTCCCCCCAAACGCACCACGCCCCCACAAGTAACAACACGATAAAGACAAGCGGGATTATGATTGCGAAGGCGATTTTGCAGCTGTGGTCGCAGGAGGTGGATTGTGTGGTTGTGCGGAGGGAGCCGTTGCCGTGGGAGGTGGTGAGGGGGTGGGTGGTGTTGTGAATGGTGGTGGTGGAGGTGAGGGAGGAGGGGTGGGNGGTTGCTAACTTTTATCTTGGCTGCGAATTGGTTCACCATCGTCAGTAAGGGAGACTGTGTAATCGAATGTTAGCACGCAAGTACAATCTTTATCAGGGGGGATGACAGACTGAAGCCACACGTTGAACATAACGGCCATGTCTCGACAGGCGGTGTGCCGAGTCCTGGGATCAGCATGATGCTAGTTAAGCATGACAACACTGGTTAGGTATGCAAGGCTATATTTACTGACCCAATGTGGCTCTCGCTCTCACCTTGGTAAGGTACCTGATGGAGCTCTCGCAGGCGCCCAGGAAGCATCATTTGAGGCCAGTAAGCACAAGCTCATCCCACATCTGTATCAAAGTGCTCAAAAGTATGGTAAGACGTGGGCAGATAACGGTAAAAAAAACTTCATCAACGAGACCGGTTAAGTCTTGCGATTTGAGCTTTTGGCGATGCTCATTGCCTGCGAACTCAAGGGTATCAGCACGGTAAAGGTTGCGGCTGATACAAGCTGCTTAGGGAGACCGCAACGAGTTGTACCTAAGTAATTAAGAACGTTGAGATTTGTGTTATGTTGCGGCAATCATGACGTTGTTGCTGCTCTTGGCATTGGAAATCTCGAAACCAGCGTACGGAGACCAACACGATCCAAACAGCCCTAACCCTAATTTCAGGCGAGCCCCTGGAGCGGTGCCTTCGGGGCTGCGGTGGCCTTAGGGCAGGCCTTTTAGCGGGTGTTTTAGGCGAAAGGCCACCCCTCTAGGGCTGAGCTCACAGGGCTGAGTTCCCCGAACCCTAGTACAGATCGCGACTATCCATCATTTATATTATATCCTACAACATATAACACGTTTATGCATGATGCATCACAGCTCACCATCTATCTATCTAATCTAGCCTGTCCCCGTGACATAGTTAGCTGGTATCTCCATCATCTTTCTGTCTTACGGAAATGGCTTCAAATAGCGTCTGACCACAGGTCTCCCCTTTTTCCCTGGCCCAACCTTCGTACCCATCTGGAAAATTTGCAAGTAAACTTCGCATCAATAGCTTATTTCGACTATCAAACGTATCAGAAAAAGTCCTTGTAGATGTCCGCGAGATTCGTCGCTGTACAACAAGACAATGGTTCCTGGGCTCTGCCGAGGTCACTAAACCTCCTTTTACCAATCACGAAAAGACAGCGTGCTACAGGTGTTGAGCTGCAAGATGGATGAGTATATGACTGCATTGCCTCTCCTGAGGGTTCAGAGTCTATGAGAGGGAACTCCCAATGAATATGATGGAATAAAACTGTTGGTGGCAATGAACAGGGGCGATAAACCCTGGAATAGTCACGCTAAGCACAATGATTGGTGGAACACAGCGTTGTACACCACCTGCGCCAGTTCCAAATCTACCCTCATGTCTTCGTATTGCCGATTACCTTAGCCAGACGCCATTCCATTCCCCAGAGCAGCAACCATGTCCGAGATCAAGCCAACAGCGCACTCTCGTCCTGGGGAGGCCATTTTTGCAGCACCGCTGGCAGAAAAGGACGCACAAGAAGCTGAGCCAGCCATAAGGGATCGCTCAGCAGTCCCCTACACAACCTTCACCAAAGCCCATAAACGTCGCATTACTGTCATTCTGACATGCACAATGCTCGCATCCCCACTAACTGCTACGATCTACCTACCGCTCCTGCCCCTATTAGCCAAGCATTTCCACGTCTCTATCCAAGCGATCAATCTTACAATTACACTCTACATAATCTTCCAAGCCATCTCTCCGCTGCTCTTCGCGACTGCCTCGGATAGCTTTGGGAGGAGGCCAATCCTACTGGTTACATATGCACTCTACATGGTTGCATCACTGGGGCTGGCGTTGAATAAAAGTAGCTATGCCGTTCTATTAGTCTTGCGCGGAGTGCAAAGCCTTGGCGCATCAGCAGTCTTGGCCATCGCCTACGGCGTCATTGCAGACGTCTGTCCACCGGCAGAAAGGGGAGGCATGCAAGGACCTACCATGGGAGCCGCGAATTTGGCCGTCTGTTTAGGACCAGTGATTGGGGGCCTGGTGGCGCTGGGTACTGGGAGTTACGAGTGGGTGTTCTGGGCATTAGTCATCTTTGGAGGGAGTGTGTTGTTTCTTGTGGGATTTGGACTTCCAGAGACGGCGAGGAGTGTTGTTGGGAATGGAAGTATGGAGGCTACGGGGTGGGGAAAGACCTGGTGGAACCTCTTCCAAGCAAGGAGCAAGATGAGGAGTGCTGCCACGGATATTGAAAATGTAAGTGAAGTCGTGGATGAGAAGAATGGATGCAGGACAAAGGTAGGGCCTGGAATGAAAGCCAAGTTCAAGATGGCGAACCCAATGGCTGCAATCCGTATCCTCTTCTGGAAAGACACAGCACTTGTCCTATGGATGGCAGGTTCACCCTACGCGGTGTGGTACGCCGTCCAAGCATCCATCCCCTCCATCTACGCAGACATTTATCACTTCAATGAGCTGCAAATCGGTCTCTCATACCTCGCAGGAGGTTTCGGTACCGTGAGCGGCGGCTACTTGAACGGCAAGTTGATGGACTGGAACTACAAAGTCACGGCGAGATCGATCGGCCACACAATCGATAAAGTCTCTGGGGATGACCTAAACGATTTTCCAATCGAGTGCGCGAGGGCTCGAGGGTCTTACTACCTACTCGTAATCTACATAGCGGCACTGGCGGGCTACGGATGGTCCGTCCAAGCATGCGCTCACGAAGCTGTGTCATTGATCCTGCAGTATGTGCTCGCGGCACTGTGCACGAGTTTTCAACAGACGTTCAATGCACTGCTGGTGGACATATTCCCAGCAAGTCCGAGTACAGCCGCTGCGAGCGGGAATATCACGAGGTGCGCACTGTCCGCGATTGTTGTGGCAGTATTGCAGCCATTGGTGAAGGTCATGGGGAGGGGATAGTTTTTCACTTTACTGACAGTGCTGAGTGGGGGTGGGGGCCTGGTCGCGGATTGGTTTGTCAAGAACAAGGGGATGAGGTGGAGAAGGGAGAGGATTGAGAAGACGAGCGAAGCAGAAAGGGATCATAACGACGGCGAGGCGAAAAGAGTGCCTTGAATTGTTGGTGCTCCAGACATCAAGACCACCGAATTAACGAAGATCTCACCTGCGTACACCCTATCAATTCCGCGTACAATTGTAGACTTCTACGGATCAGCCCCCTTAAAAGCCTCTTTAGAGATCACTCGATTCAGGCCCAAGAATTTAATCGATAGGCATGCTGTAGATGTGAGAGAATGGAGCATAAATTATGTATATAGAGCTAATACTCAATGAATTAATCTCAATAATACCTCTAGAGATTATAACATCAAGCGTTTCTAACTCTTTATCATACCTCTTTGAACTTAATTAGTATAATATAAAGGTATTTGCTGCTTTAAAGGAGCTTGATAACTATTTAACCCAACTTAAATTCCCCCGTTATATGCATGACTTATGCTCCATTCTCTTATAAAGTCACTAACCCTACCCTTCAATCTTGAGGCAATCAGAACCTTGCGATTCAGAATTCCTGTTCTACATAGGGGCACCATCAGTGGTAACCCTACTTTTGGATATGAATGGTGTAATTGTAATAATATACCAGATATAAGGTACGCAGGCTACACCGTAGAGGTAGATAAATGATATTTTATATAGGGGCTGATTAAACAAAATACTCTACCTCAACGGAAAGGATACGCAGATAAGTGACTTCCATCTATACCGCTCCCTCCCATAACCACAATCCGCTAATACTAAACGCCTGTACACCTCACCCGCCCGAAACCCATTCAATCGTTACATCCATTCCAAATCCCAGAAATCATCCAGTCATTCAAACACCCATCCCCATCACCATCCTCCCAACCCTCCCCTTCCACCCCCTCCTACCGTCCCCACCAACCCCTCCTCCCCTTCCTCTCCTTCCCATCCTTCCCCTCCTTGCCCTCCATCCCCCGCTTCCCACCACCCTCCCCCTCACCCTCCCACTCCCCCACCCACACATCCTCCACCTCCTTGACCACCACCCCCTCACTCCCACATCCATTCCCACTCCACCATACATCTTGTCGCTGTTGCACTTAATTGGTGGATATCCGCCATCCATGGATGGGAGAATTACCCATGGATGGCAGGATCCACCAATGGAATGCAACATAAAGATAGTACATAAGAGCTGACCTGGGCATGTAGGTAGTCACCCTTGGAGCCACGGGAAAGCACATGTGTGAAGGAGAATTCGAGTCTCTGAAAGCTATTCATGCTGTGTCTCCTGGATTTGTGCCGAAGCCATATGCCTGGGGCAAATATAAGCAGGAGGATCCAGAAACATACTTCTTACTTGCCCAATTTCGCGACGTGGGTAAACAGGTAGGTGCAGTGAATCCGTAGGCTGCAGGCAACGCACATGACGGATATCAACTTCACTTATTACCAAAGATTAGTCTTACCTCGGTCTTACCTCATTGATAATGTCGCTACTGGGTGTACCCTAGCTGAAGCTTGAATAGCCTGCCAGCCCTGTTAAGCTGGCAGCTGCATTGGCAGAAATGCATCGAAAGTCGGAGTCTCCAACTGGAAAATTTGGCTTTCACATGGCCACTTGCCACGCCAAGATCGCCCAAGCAGTGGATACTTGGGAGGACTCATGGTGTGCTCTCTATACCAGGCATCTCGGCCACGTGATGGACCTAGCAAAGCCGATTCTGAATTGGCCTGAGTTCGACTTGGTTTGCAAGCTCACTCTTGAGAAGGTCGTTCCTCGCCTTCTCCTACCATTGCAGGCAGATGGAAGGGTCTTGAAACCTTGTTTGATCCATGGTGACTGCTGGGATGGTAAGTAGCAGAGTCTGTCAGGTCAGTGTTATCTATTCTGATAGGTCAAGGCAACNGTGGGTTGTTGCGCTGGAGGTTTGTGTGGAGAGCGTGGTGGGAACGGAGATTGTGGTGGTTGAGAGGAGGGAGGTCGAGAGGTGGGTGGAAGATGGGAGTGGGATGTTGTTAATTTCGGGGGCGTACATCTGGGGATGGGTTAGTAGGGGTGAGGTGAGAGGAGGGTAGACTGGGGAGGTGATTGGGTGCTTACTGTCTTTTGAAGGTCGAGGCGGAAGGTTTAAGAACGAGAAAGGTTCAGGTACCTTGATATGGTGGTACTGCGATTCTGTACAGCGATGTCGAGGTAATCAATGCTTTATGAACGCACGCATTCAATGACCAAGACGTTTTCTGCGCAAGAAACATGTCCATGGACTCGTGAAGTCCCCAACTACATATACCCTACCACCTGTCCTCCGCCATGCTTCACCCAAATCCATCTCACACGCCGTAGCTGAACCCGAAACACGCTCGCACGAGGCTCAGAAACAACAATGCCAAGCATACGGCATCTAATAGGTTCAAAGCACCCGCAGGATTCGAGAAGGATCGCGGCCCGTAGAACTCAGCGCCAAAATTGAAACGAACTTATCATTCCATCGCGCATGTTTCCGATACGAGACTTGCGACAAATTGGCGGCACGGTGTATCTGGTTGGTGGGAAGTAAGTGGTGAGTTGTCAGTTATCAGTCGGTGCTTCTTTTCGTGGTGGCTTGGCGTGGCATGGTAGGGCGGAGTGCTGAGAGGGTGGGGGCTGAGGCTGGAATTGGCACCACGCTATCAGCGTAGCGTAGGATTCGAGATAATTTAGGATGTGTGAGGTTTTGAAAAGCCTCTCATGCAAGGATTCGCAGTATGAGCTGCGGCTTTAGAGCCGCAGATCTCGAGTGACATTAGTTTGGACACTGACTCCCACACGCTTTGGGAGCCAAAATATTCCGGGTGCTTCCATATAAGGGTTTTCCGCCTCTTGAATGTATATCTTGAACCCAATAGACGGCAATATCGTACATTTTTTGGCGTGGGAGTACATGGAATAGAAAATTAAAAAGGTCCGGCGTTGAAAACAGTCGTCAATGCGAAGAGCCACCAACCATGACCCCTATGAACTCAACCTGTCAGTTATTGCAGCCAAATCGAAAGTCCTAAGCGGATACACGTGGTGCTGGGAAAGGCAGCTTACCAAACACAGAGAAGAAACTCCAAACCGTAGTAAGATGAATTATATTCGGTGGACAATACCTAATTCGATCCTGTCAGCGATGCGCCTTTGTGCTAGCAATAGTACTAACCGATCTCCAGCGAGCCCAATGAATCCTGCCCAGAAGAGCCACTGCCCAACCAATGGCAAAATCATGGTTATCGTAAAGCAGACGCCAAAGATGATGATATCTGTATGGCCTTCCGACTTCCTTGAGCACGTGGTATAACATAAGAGAATGAGCCAGACAATAAATGCAAAAGCTATGGTAATCAGCCAAAGTAAAACTCCTGCATACATCATCTTCGCGTCATGCGCCCCTGGGATGTCGTCGAGGCGTCCTTCCTTGAGGTATCCAGATATAACTGCCCAATGTGCTGTTCTGCCAATGTAAAAAGAGGCCATGGTCTGCAGGATACCTTCAGCGATGGTGCAGCTCGCTCCCAAAGAGGTGTAATACGAGTTCTCAGCTCCGACAGCTGCCAGGAGAGCACCAGTCCAAGCCAAGCGAGGACGGGCGCACCAGAGGAGAATAAGATTGCTGACCGAGATATTTTCAAAGCCCGGTGTACGTTTGATGAGTCCAGCGTTCACGGCATTGCCTGTGATAGATAGGGCAGCAGAGCCAGCGCCACTCAGCAACCACCAGCTTGTCGATGATTCCCTGGAGCCGCACATCCTGCACGTGATATATTTTATGACCGAACGATGACCGAGGATTAGTGACGCTACTAGAGTTATTCCATTCACAATAGCGAAAGAACCCAGCTGCTCCTTTGTGGTTGGACATTTGTATGTGGGATGGGCGCCTGAGACCTCAGTGGAATTGTATGCGACTGTCCACTGCCAGGCAATCAGGTTATCGTGTGCAGAGGTTTCGAGGTCGTCGTAATCCTCCCATATGGTCTTGTATTCCTCTACGGATATGTTGAGAGGAGGTTGGAAGAGACTGGGCGAGGAGTATGGTGTAATAGAATGGTTCTGGCAAGTCTCCTGGGTTGTCAATTTAGGGCCAAAGCAGTATTCATCAAGTATCCAACGAACAAATAGCGAGGCATCCGGACCATGTCGGCATAAGGAAGGACACGAGTTCTGAGCTACAGCGAGGCAAAAGCAGCCTTGAGAGTTAGCTTCAAAACCACAGTCGGCAATCGATGAATTTAATGCCTCGCAAGGAGTGGCATCCTGGCTGTACACACAAGAGGGCGCTCCTGTAGATTGCCAGTAACTTTCGTAATTTTGAGAGCTCTTGTTGGCAGTTGGTCCAAAGTAGTTGTTGAACAGCAAATCGGTTTGGCAATTCTGGAGTGAGGTCGGACTCGCGGATAGCGAGGAGGACTGAGCATGGATCACTGGTATGATCAAGATGAGTAGCAGTAGGCAATTGTACGCCTTCATATTGATTTTGAATTGAAACACATGCAAAGAAAAGCACAGCTCCGGAATTAATAACAAAAGAGAAGATGCTCTCGCACAAGTTTGAACGCGAAACAATTAAAATACACAGGAATGCTGAGTATCCGAAGGGGCGATCACTTGCTACATATGGAAGACCGACCTACAGCCTTGCGTCTAGTGACGCCGTGGCGTTGGCCAGCGCCAACCGGTCGACATAGGTAGAATGCCGAACAGAACCTTTGGTGGCGGTGGCTGAAGGATTTGTGGCCGTTCTGGTTGGATAAGCGCGTCTCGTATCCGTCACATTGTGTGAATGCTGAAAGATCAGGGGTAGCGGCAACATCGTGGTGGGAGACCTCCCCAGTTGGAGTTGAAAACAGACGAGAGCAATAGCGTTGATGTGATAGGGTAAGCAGTTGCACGCAGATTGCGAAAATGCTCCACCACAAGCAACAAGCCTACTATAACCAAGAACGGACAGTGACCCAGGTACGAGTGGTTTCGAGAGGCTGAGCTTGCTGGAATTCATCTGTGGGCGCTATTTTAGACGAGAACATGATCGCAGAAGATACACTCCCGAGTCATAGCTGAAACAGCCTCACAGACGCAGTCAAAAGGAAAATCTTGTTTGCACGGGTCTCGGCGAGAAGAATACGGCCGTAGTTCTGTCGTCGGTGTGGCTTTACGTCTCATCAGGCGAATCGCATTACCAACGGAGCCACACGAGCGACTGGAGGACCGACGAATTCCGTATCCGTCGCCATGCATACCAGGAAGGTGACCGGGCCCAAGGACGAGGTGTAGTTGGTAGGGACATTGCGTGCAAGAGGTGACCAGTTGAAGTTCGACGCGTGGCTCGGCAGTGCAGCTCTCTAGCCAAGCCAAGGCTACCTCAGAACTAGGCCCCGGCAATTGATGGCAACAGCGCCTGGGGAAACACAGCAGAGGGAGCAGGCACCTACTTCCACCTGTGGCTGAGGCAGCCCCAGCCAGAGGACTCGGGGGGAACTTTGTAACCCTCCCATCTATTTTTAAGTCTACTGGAAATCTGATTACTAACTCCTCTTATTTGGGTATCAGTTCCTATACTTCTTTAATCAGCTAACCTGGTCTTCTTTTGCGAAGACACCAATAATATTCCCATTCAAACCTCCTCTCCCTCATCATCCCACCCACCTTTCTCAAGTAGGTATTCTCTGACTTTCTCCCTCGCCTCGGTTAAATCCCGCCCTAGCGCGTCCTCCCACTGGCCCTCTATTACCCCTACCTTTTCCTTCAGATCCTCTGTCAGCTTCATTTCTTCTCTCCTTTGCTCTTCTCCTGCAGCCCAAGAGGCATCCCTTGAGTGCGCATCGACTCTGCACCTTACAATTAAAGTATGGGAGCGAATCTCATGAAGTAAGCACAGCAGATTGATTTGCGATTCGATGAATTGGTAGGTACTCTTCTCTGCGTGACCTAGAAGCGAGTAAAGATATTGCATTGGGTGTTCGTAGTAGCTTGGATTTTCATCGTATTCGCTAGGAGGGATCTGTATTTCGAATCCTTCTAAATGGCTAGGGATCCTGTGGAGAATCTCCAGCAATGAGGGGGCAATATCCCAGAATGCCGATAGCTGGACCTCGACGCCTCGGGTAACATTGCTCTCGATGACGGTAAGAAAAGCTTGAGCTCGCGAATAGGCCGCTCGTTCAAAGGCAATGCGGCGTTCTTGTGCATCTTTTGCGAAAAACGATTCTGCTTCTGCGCGCTTACTATCATTTTGCGATTGTTCGTAGGGCAACAGGACAATGGCTTTGTACTTGTCGTTGCGTTCACTGAGCAGGTCATAGATCCTATGGTGGAGGGTTTCGCGAGCTTCAAAAAGCCACTTCAGTTGAGTAAGCTTTTCCAGAAGTTCTGGTTGCTCATCGCCTTCTTCTTGGGGCAGGTTAGGGCTGCGCGACTGGGCATCGGAAAATAGTTGGCCGCTCAACATATCAAGCGAAGAATTCGCTAGGTTGATGCGCTCAGTCCAAATGGGGTGGAGTGGTGTAAGGACTGAGTTTTGAAAGAGGTCGAAGTCAGTCTGTAGGACGTCTTTCTGGGATTGCATAATCTTCGCCTCCACATCTCTATCGGCTTGCTCAAATTCCGCTTGTGACATCTCGCCATGTTCGAGTCGAAAGTCAACGTCCTGACTGTGTATTGATCGTTGATGCTTACACCATGAGTCTGCTCGTTGTCTTTTAGTGAGCATTTGGGAGCTGTAAGATTCTCTGATGGCTTCTGCTTCTTCCTTCTCATTAAGGCATCGCACAACGGCTCTCATGTCAGCCAAATCAGGGTGGCTATTATTGACAGCTGGGTGGTGTCTAGGGTAGGGTGGCGGCAGTGTCACGAGTCGAGAAATGTCCAGCCTTCTCGGATCTGGGGTATACGGAGCAGATAAAGGTGTTGGCGGATGGTGTGGAGTTGTCGAAGACCCTTCCTCATGCCAGCCAACTTTCTCTGGAGGATACTCGTCAGAACTGTACAGCGGGACTTGATTCGTGCGCTGCGTTTGCCAGCAGCCGTCTTTCATCGAACTTGACTGTACATTCTCATGTACGGCAGGCGAATTGCGAGTTTCAAGAGGCACACCCATATACTTCGATTCTCGTTTTGATCGTTCAAGTACATTGAAGGCATCACCAGACGCAGCCTCTCCGGAACGAGATTGGTCTTCCCACCAGCGGCTAGGTGCTCTGCCCCGAGAATCCATTTCATCTTGGCCCGTTACAATACTCATGCTGGCAATTGGCGAAAGACTGGGTATGTAGTCTTTCAACCAGGCACTTTCCGGCCGATGCTGAACGCTACTGTTCGTCGTAGCGCTGCTAGGAGACTCATGCTTCCGGCTTACAGGGGAAGATCCACCCTGCGAGGATGAGTCAATTAAAGCACTTGATGCAATGCTCGTCCTCTTAGATGTTCCAGCCCTAGAGAGATTTTGCAAACTTTCGTGGAAGCTTTCGTCCCTAGTATGATGGCCAAAAAGACCTTGAGTTAGATCGTCAATATCAATATCCTCATCCTCAAACACTAAAGCATACTGTTCCCGCCTTATTCTTGACTCGGCATTGATATATTGAACAAACAGATCAAGTCTTTCCGAATCGTTGGCGGCGGCCGCTTCGCGTTCGGCAAAATTTCGATGGCGCTCAATGGCACGCCTAGCAAAAGCTCTCGGTGTTTCTGGACCAATCAGATCCGCTTCTGGCTCTTGCGCGGGCTTTGTCACCGGCGTTAATGGTACTTGTATTGACTCGTCAGAGTTGGGCATATGCAAAATGTGGGATATTGGACGTTGATCAGGCGCAGGCGGCACAATTAGAGACAATCTTTTAGGGGAGTCTTTCATTGCATGCGAGACCGGCACTGAAACCGCCTTCGGCGACTGCACTGTTGACGCAATGGGAGCCACTGCGCCATTCGAGAAGGAATCTCTTGACGGAGAGAATGGGTGGGCAGACATTGAAACGGAAAAGCGATGCGACCGGCTTGATTCTGGCTGAGGCGAAGTGTGTGAAGCCGCAAAAGATACAGATTTGCCAGAAAGGCTTTTGAATTCTCCACTATTCAAAGCGCCATCCAAGCTTTGCATGCTCTGGGCGCTCTTGGGAGTCGACTTGGAAAGCATCCTTTGCCTCTGTTCCCTTGACTGAGGAGCTGGGAGTACCAGATCCACGGGCCTAACGGTATCTGCGTCGTCTGCCCATGGAGCTGCACTTTCTGGAGAGACAGCAGAGTCATCAATGGCTCGACCCTTGCCATTTCGGCTTTCACTACGTCGTTCCCGAATGCCTTTTGCACTGCGATTTCGAACAGCAGGACTGCGAAACAGTCCGCCAGTCGAAGAGTCCCTACGCATGTGCGCAGGACTGGCCCCTGTTGTAGTTTGTGGATAGTCGACTTCAGCTCGCTTCCTGTATAAGATGCTTCCGGTGTCGATATGCAATGGTGATGGACCCTTGGCAGGTGGACTCAAAGGATCGTGGGCATTGGACGCATCTTCCTCCCTCCAGTCCGCTGGGGTGGGCGGAACAGTGTCGAGTGTTGTGCCGGTACCTGGTGGACGCCTGGCACGTAACGGAAGGGTAGGTGCTGCACAAATTGAAGGACTTTCGGGGGTGCGATTTAGACTTTGAGAACGAGCAGATGGTGGGGGACCAGGGGGCGGTGGCGGCAGTGGCATACCAGGTGCCCAAGTAGTCGGGCTTGGTGAATGGCTGGCTGAACGTGACGAGCCACCAGCGAGACCTAGAGCACCAGTTGATGCCGCCCTCCGCGCAGCAGGCGCACGCATTGAGGGACCGCTATTTGCAGCTTCTGGTGACTGCGTGAGAAGCTGAGCTGTGGTGTCTTGGAGAACATCAAATGCATTTGTGGGAGACCCGGTGTTCGGGCTCTTGCCTCTCGAGGTCAGTGTAGAGAGTAAACGATCCGCATGATTCTTAGATGCAGAACGTATCCGTTGACCAGAAACTTGCGGGGGAGGTGGAGGGAAGACTGGGCCTGCGGAAGCGTTTGGAGAATCACTAGGAGTCGCTTGTTGGCGGAGTATGGGCGAAGGGCCTTGGGGATACCGAGACAAAAAGTCAGGGGACAGCGTCGTAGCGGCGCTCACCGGCGTCCCATAGTTGGATTCAGTACTGGGAGATGTAGTATCAGCAGGAGAGACTATACTAGCCGGACGTTGGTTCGATTCCTGAGATTCTCCGTCTCGACGTGGGGAGTAGGGCGGAGGTGGCGAGGCAACGGGCTCTGTAAATCTCCATTAGTTATACTCCTTCGTGTGGGATGGTTTGCCATACCATCAGGTCCAACAAGACGCGGAGCCAAAGCCGGCGCACTTGAGGAATGACTGGTGTTTGACCTGGTAGTGGAGACAGGGGTGTCGTTGCTCAGAGGCCCCCATTGCTGAGGATTGTAGTTCGCGCTCATGCCAGGGTGTGACCTTAAGGTCAGAGGCGACGTGCCCCTCATTGCACTTCCTGGAGAGGCAGGATTGGGGGACTGTGGATAGGCCGACGCAGAGAACGGACTACTCAGGCTCGTTGTAGATATGGGTGTCTGAGAGACACCACCGATGCCGAGGCCAGCGTTGCGTGCGTTTCCCAGACTGGTTGTAAGGAGGTTTGGAGGTTGTACAGCATGCTGACGGCGGCGTGGTGATGCTGGTATAGCTGCCGGTCGTGAGGCGACGTTGTAGTTATATGGAGTAGTCATGAGGGGCGCGAGTAAGCAGAGGCCTGCTTGGAGGCCTCTGGAGGCATTGGTTATGGCATTGTCACTCTGCAGACATGATGAAACGAAGGTATGATCATCATGAAGAAGAGAAGATCAGCCAATATCAATAGAAAAGGACTGGTGCAGGATATTTCTAAGCGCATGTGCACAGAGCCATGCAAGGCTTGTGGTCGATTCAAGAAGCGCGAGCTTCGAATGGTCCATTCTCCAGGCGTAATTGGCTGTACAGGTCTGGATCACATTCTGCTACAGGAGAGCTTGATCTATTCTTTGCATCAAGGAGGGTTGACTAAATACATCTAGAGGGTGGGCTGATACTGAAGGAGTTTAGAGAGCGAAGACGGGCTGAGACGGCGGATTGAGGCTGGCGAATCAGACCCATCATCACAGCGGCCGGGCGCTTAGAGGAAGACCTTCTCGGCCCCATCCTTGAGTGCATGCTGCTACTGCATCCGACTCCCCCCCTACCACACCACCACCTTGGACCTCAATGAATACAGGTAGAATTATGGTCCAGCCGGGGATGGCATGGCGTATAGCAGTCCACAAAAGTGGTTATGTCATGGCAGTGTCTGGATGGAAGAATTGAAGATCATGGTCATAAGGGTGTATTCGGTGCATTTTCGTGTGAATGAGATCTATGTTTAGTAACAATTACTTGGCATATCTATTGATACAGAGGGTCGCATGATCGAGCCTTTGTCATCTTCCATGACCAACAAATATGAGCCTGAGCCTGCGCCAAGCCCTAAGAAATGCCAGCTCTGCCACAAACTTCTATCATACATGACCCTATGCGCAAAAGCCAAAACAATATGACTTCTTCATTAATATACCTTTGAAGGCTGCGTCCAGGCGGTGTGGTAGCGCAGCTGCCAGTGACATGCCATGGGCCGCTTATGAATAGAAAGGATTTTGGTGGAGTAAGTGATGAGAGCAAAGGGCACTGGTTGGAAGTAGACCAGCGTAGCGGAAGCCTTCGAACGGAGAAGGGAAAGGTCGATGAATAGCTCTCTATGCTTTGGCTTCCTCACCTCCGTCGGTACCGTTGGGTTGCTGCTCTGCTGAAGCCTCTTCTTGAGAGGTCGACTGGCCCTTGACATAGTCGTTGAACACGGCAAGTGCCTCGTCGACTTTCTCGCGCAATTTCTCGTTGTCGTCAATCCTGGTCTCGTTAGCACCATCAATTATCTACAACCGGACCCTGCTGACTCACAGTGACATCAATTCCTGATTATCCATCTCTAAGAGCATACCGGTAATCTTGCCTGCCAGCTCGGGCTGTAAGACCTGGATCTTTGGGTAAATAGCTTCGCCAAGCAGTTGCTTCTGCTGATTAGGCGGAGCTGCTGCAAGAGCCTCTAGCTGTGCTGATGCCCCGCTAGCTCCCACGGTGGGTGGACCACCAGCGCCTAAGCCACCAACACGGCCTTGATTTTGACCGAAAGTAGGTCCTGATGGCATACCCATACTCATACCCATACCGCTCCGACCAGGCTGATTAGGAAATTGTTGAGGACGGCCATCTCTACCACGCATGCCCTGCAAGCCCATCATCTGCTGTGGCATTCCTTGCATGCCTTGCATTCCCTGCACCTGACCACGACCACCTTGCCCACCACGACCCAAGGTAGCTTGTACTTGAGCTAGGGCCTGTGGATATGCCATACCAGCAGGGAAACCACCAGGACCACCTTGAGGCATTGCACCAAATGGCATTTGGCCGGGCATACTAAATGCATTGGGGGGTATCTGCTGTCCACGACCACCTTGCTGAGGCTGCATCCCAGGGAATTGGCCAGGTCGCCCTCCCTGCATGGCAGGAAGCATCATTCCCTGCTGAGGTGAGAATGGCAAGCCACCACGTCCTGCCGCATTGGGTGCAACCATTCCGGGCTGCTGGCCAGGTCCGTAGAACATCGCCGGCTGCATGAAAGGTTGTTGAGGCATCCCTGCTGCCGTGGCAGCTTGCTGCATGCGAAGAGCGTTTCGTGCTTGAATGCTCTGTTCTAGTTGTGTCTTTCGGACATCCTTCCGCATCGCTACAGCAACGTACAGTGGCTTGCCGTTTACCATTTTTTGATGATACTCGCTCACAGCTTTGGTTGCTTCGTCAGCATTACTGAAGCAGACGAAACCAAAGCCCTTGCTCTTTCCCAGTGGTCGCTTGGGCTTATTTTCTTTCTTCGCACCTTCGTCCTTAGCTTCGTCTTTTCTCTCGCCGTCTTCCTCACTGCTCTCCTTGTCCGAGTCTTTCTTGTTTTCTTTGTCTTTCTCGCTGCCGGGAGAGTCGGTCCTCTCTGGACCAGCGTCGCGCATCACCTTAGCAGATGTGACCGTCCCGGCACCAGCAAAAATTTCGCGAAGCTTCTCATCATCAATGTCATCATCCAAATTTTTGACGTAGAGGTTGACGCCCTGGTATTTGGATGCTTTCTCCTGACGAGCTGCCTCATGCTGCTTGCGAAGCTCTTCCTCTCGCTCGGACTTCTTCTGCGCACGGCCAACGTAGAGAGCTTGACCTTTGAAATCTTTGTTGTTCAGCTCGTCCACAGCCGTGGCGGCATTTTCGTGGTTGACGTAGTTCACAAAGCCAAACCCTCGGCTTTTACCTGTTTCAGGATCTCTAGCAATTGAAGCTGAAGTCACATCTCCGTAGTTCTCGAAGAGTGTGCGGAACTCCGCATCTGTCACCTCAGGCTCGATATTCTTGACATAGATGTTAGTAAAATTCGCCTTCATCTCATCAAACTTGCTGTCGCGGTCCTTCCTTGGAATATGATGGCCAACAAACACCTTCTTCTCATTCAGTAACATTCCGTTGACAGACTTGATGGCGTTCGAGGCACCCTCTGCCGTCTCATAATGGACAAATCCGTAGCCCTTGGAGTTACCAAATTCATCTTGAGCGACCTTACAACTGAGGATGTTTCCGAAAGAAGCAAATGTGTCGTGCAAAGCTTTGTTGTCAATAGCAGTATCCAAATTCTTAATGAACACATTGCCTTGACCAGTCTTGCGCAGGGCAGGGTCCCGCTGAGACCACATGATACGGCAGGGACGGCCTTTGATGACTGTGTAGTTCAACTCTTCCATAGCTCTTTCTCCATCTGTGGTGTTATTGTAGTTGACGTAGGCATATCCAAGAGAGCGACGAGTAACTGCGTCACGGCAGACACGGATTGAGGCAACTTGGCCGATGGAGGAAAAAAGCTCAAAGAGCATAGCCTCCGTCACGGCTGGGTCGAGCTCGCCCACGTACAACGAAGCAGAGTGAGGCTGGTTGGTTCCGCCAGGCGCTGCGGAGCTCGGAGTCTGTAAAGCATCGGGATCATTTGGAGACTGGGTTCCACCGATTGATGTATCGATACCGTTCGGGACACCGCCATTCGGCGCCGCGGGCGCCTTATCGTCGATGGAGAGCTTCTCAAGCGAAGGGGGTGTTGAGCCAGTAGCTTCTGCGGTAGACATGATAATGAACTATAACGCAAGAGCAAAAATCAGTGACTTATTCAGGTCAAGAGACGAATAGGTTGAAGGTGCCTACGGCGACCTAAAAGTGGGAGATGCAAATCAGTGGAGAACGTACAGGAAGGTCGGCACGTGGACAAGGTAGGAGATGGTATTATCGAGAAGGTCAAAGACACTAGTATACGAGTAACGTCAGCCTTGGACAGAGCGGATAGCCTTAGCTGTCGATGATCAGAGTTCTCAGTTTTGGAAGATATTCCTATGCTCGCGCTCCGTAGTCAACTGACACTCACAGTATCGCAGCTTCAGCAGCTAAGTTGTTTTCCAGTAATTTTCAAGTTTTTTTCAGTTGTCACGACGATTTTCTAGTAGGGGAGTGTGCTGAAATACGTAACAGAGACAGTGTGCTTCCCAACGAGGTAGGTTGTTGTAGTGTAAAGGGCGTTTGATCCTTAAAAAAAAAGAGATAATTCTCTAGCGTGATCCGCCTAGTGTGGAGTCACTGCCGAAGATAGCCCACGATTCGTTCCTCTTTTCTGTGCCTGAGCTCCTGATACCTTACTGTTCTTAGCCTTCGACCACAGTGAGCAAATCTTTTCGGGAAGGGAGGACCACAATTTGTAGGGAATCAATCCTTTCAAGCTTTCAACCCTTTGTTTGGGAGCCTGCACCTTCCGCTATATTAAGGCTTGGCATTCGAAAATGACCTCTTATTGGTATCGTAAGCGAAAGGCTTCCTCGGATGTTATGTAAAATTGAGATCCATAGCAAGTATGATGAACACTCTCTGTCTAGGGAATTATCTGGAATAGGCGTGTTGTGAGGCTACGCTCGTCTATTGGTGACTTTCCCAGGAGCAAGAAGAGCATTCACGGTCAGTCACAGCTCGAAGAATCACATAATTGAGATACCAGAAAAGCCATCGAACATCCAATCATTCCTGTCAGAATGCTCCTCTAAATTGATCCAATATACCCCTTCCCAGCGTTCGCCTTCTCGCCTCCCCTTCCCTTCTCCCCTCAACCCCACTCCCACTTCCCTCCCCTTCTAACCTCCTCCGCAACCCTTCAAACCCCGCTCCCGTCTCCGCCTTCTTCTCCCCGACCACCCATCCAGGCACCCTCAGCCTACTCCAGACCGCAGGACCCCATTCGCCCCTCCATGCAACGCCAACCAGCCATCCCACACCCGCCGCTAGAGCTGAGCCTGGAAATGAAGAAAGCGCCAGTTGCCCGGCTAGGAGGTAGACGAGAGATTTATCGCTGAGAACCAATCCTGGAGATTGTCTAGCGTTCGAGGACGAGGATGTTGAGGATATATCAGAGGTAGCGATACGGTACTTGTAGACTGTAGGAATGGCAGCGTGGTATTGAGCCAGGAGGGCGAAGATGAGGGGTGTAGGACCAGCGGGAAGGTGGTTTATTGCATTGAGGGAGAGGGGGCGAAGGATGGTGATTAGAATTGGCGGGAGGAGAAGAGTGGGAGGCAGAATGCTGATCAGGAATGACTGTTATTACATTAATTTAGGTATTGATGCGGGAAGGACATAAGAGACTTACGGCGAACTTACGGGAGCCCCATAAACGCTCAATGATACGGAGGTGGTAGATGCTCATGGCTGCGAAGAGCAGCTCAGTCGAATTCGTGTAGCAGAGCTATAGCAAGGTTCTGTTAGTACATGCGCTCCACGAAGACATCGGTCAAACAAAGAAGTATGATGGTCGAGAAATACCTGCCAGGTCAGCAATCGCCATAGCTGCTTGTACCGCCATAAGTGTGGAACTACTTGTATGTAGAACAGATACTTGGTGTCTGTAATACTGACGACGATCGAGGAAGCGATTATGCCGAAGAAGAGGGATTGCGAAACACCTGCAGAGGTGAAGCCGGAGGCAAGCATAGCTCTCGCTTACTTGACGAGAAGAATTTTATATAGTCGGCTGCGCGTGGAGTGAGGGCTTTGGACGCGGTAACGACTGGAATCTATGAGCTGAATCCTGCATACTTGGCCACGTCGGCGATTGATGTCCAACATGCAAGTTGATGTTGTGGTGTACACTGCAAAGCGTCCGAGAAGGCGGAGCTAGCCTTGGCACAGCCGTCATAATTCTGTTCATGATTGATTGATAAGATATCTATAAAATACGACGTGCCAATAATAGCAAAATGCCACCCTAAAACCGTAGAAAGCTTGTAAATTGTAATGGCAACTCACCTAATACCATACCAACAACAAATTGTAGCTGTAAAGATTATAGAGCTCGATATCATTTTCCCAGAGCATTAAATTACAAGATCTAGCTATAATCTTTCAGTAGCGTACATAATTCATGCATATATTATGCATACTTAACCTCTGCCAAATGACGTCCAAGAACCTCGTAAGGTACTTACGACATGCCCTACCTTAGGTATGGTGGAATAATTTAACCTCTATATAGACGTTATAAAATGTCTCCCACCACAAGCCACTCTAAAAATCACCGACCTGGCACCACTCCTCCTACGTTAACACAATTCTGTCATGCAGGACACCCTCCCCAAACCTAACCCTTTACTTCGCAAGGCCACCAGGTTCCTCCACCTCTGGCGCAAATCACCCTCCCGTTCAACGACCATGCAACAAAGCCCGTCTCCTCCACCGAACCCGCAATGGCAGTCCCTCTTCTTCGCTACTCTACCCCCGGAGCTGCGCACACTCATCTACCACGAGCTAGCACGCGATAGCCCCTCCGTGGTCCACATCATGAAGAAGTCGACCAAGCAGATCGATTTCGTCCGCTGCAGGGCCAGCAAATGCGAGATGGAATATAATTACAAATGCTGCCCCCTTCCGTGTGCCAGTGGTGGTACAAATCGCCCCAGCCTTCCCCCCTTCTTGCTCAGCTGTCGAAAAGGGTAGGCACCTCCATCCTCTTAATTGATTTGATGTTTGGGGAAATTGAAAGAGCGAATCCAGGAACATAGAAGCCAACCCGGTGCTATACTCCGCTACCATATTTGACTTCCGCTCCTTCCAAAGCTACCTCCTCGCCTCTACCCTCCTCCCGCCTCACACCTTCTCCTCCATCAGCTCCATTCACCTCAAATACCATTTTGGCTACAGGTTATGGTGGGAGGATCCGGACAACTACGTCAAACGACCTTGGAGGGATCCAGCGTGGAACCAGGTTTGGGACATCATCAAGGGGATGGAGGAGTTGAGGAATGTGGTTGTGGATATAGACGCGTATTTGGAGTATGGGAGATTGGGATGGGAGACTGAGAGGGATCTTTTCGAGAGGTTAGGGACGGTGAAGCTTAGGAGTGGTGGGGAGAGGGGCTTCGTGGTTAGGGTTAATTGGGATGGGGACGGCGGGGAGGGGCCGGATGAGGGGCTAGGGAGAGGTACGTTTCGGTTGGTGAGGGGGAAGGTAGCTGAATACTGGTGAGTGGATGGGGGAAGGGTCTTTACAAGGCTATGAGCTTGGTGATTCAAAGGCTAGATAGTTTCAAGCTGCCGAATGACCCTGGCTGACGATTTGTTTCGTCACAAATATTGATTGTCAGGTCTAAATCATCTCTTCCTTCAAGCTTGAGTGAATGGTCCTACTCCAACGTGGCTGGTTCCTGTGAGACTCCTCGTTCCTTTAAATAATGGAGAATTCGCCGTCATAAAGGAGATCGGCATCATATTCCGGTCAATGATAGGGTACGAGATTTATGAATCCAGTAAAAGCACGCAACTTCTTCGGCAAAGTCTACCAAAAGCATGCCAATTTTTCTAAACCAACAAACCCCATCCCAACACCCCCAAGAAGCATAAAACAGTGTGTATGCTTGGCTATGCCTTGAATGACTTCATGTACCTGCACTAACAACAACACCATTTGAGGGCTCGCGAGAATATTCCACCGGACGTCAAGCGAAGAAAAATTATGATGCTGATGCTCCTTTGGACCAAAGTTTTTATAGGGAGGGAATATACTGGCAGCACATTCACATAATGAAACACAAATTGACTCAATCTTCGGAAGCTAATAAATCCAATCAGGTATGTCACATACAGTAGACGAGACAGCTTCAGATCAAAATTATGTAAGGAGTCCTGAGAGGTTCGCTGAAAGATGTATCATCCTATGGCGTGCCAAGTTCATACGAATCTAGATGCATGACGGATGGAGGGTGTATGAGGGCCGGAAACCACGCAGTGCAAAGCAGATCAAAGCACATGCAATGGCCACCTACACCTGGGCCCAAAGGTTCAATCAATCGATGCCTGTCTATGTTTTGTACAGCCCGTATTGAGGCGAAGAGTCTCCTCTCCGTTAGCTGAAAGGCGTTTTATGTTAGCGAGTATACTGCTAGGATGTATATATATGCAATTTTGGGCAGCAAGTCGCATGATGAGGACAAGATGAGAATGAGAATAAGGAACGAGAGATTGGGGTAAATAAGTATGAAGCGTTTTTCTGTGCAAAAGCCTGCCCAGGATCTGGCGCGTCTCCTGGAGTTGATAATGGTAGTCTCACATGTTTTACGTATTTGCGAGTTCACCGGCTGTCCTTCAGCCATGGCATCTCAGAGGCGTGTGGCAATGGACCTTTACTGTGAGTTGTGGTGGAGTGTAGCAGCAGAGGTGGCAATTGTTTGATGCAGATCTTTCGGGCTGGAGAGACTATTTATGATCTTGGCGCGACGCTGGGTAGGTAGTATTGTACCCTTGATAGTCCACTCCTGTACATTCCTCGACGTCATCCTAATTCATCTCACTCCACATACGTGGCCTTAAAAATTAGGCCGCCCCGGTGTCCCGTCAGCGGAGGCGCAGCTCCAACTGTTTGGCATGGAATCAGCTGAGCTCAATATAATCCCTCACCTTCAAAAATCAACTTGTGAAACTTTCAGTCTCTTTAAAAAGATTAACCCCACTTCCTATTATTGGGCAAAACCCGCTCTATGCATCAATATCCGTCCTTCGCCCGAAATCTTTGGCCTTAATGACTACGGACTCTGTTCCATCTGCTTCACTTTAGTTGTACAGGTTACAGACAGCGGTTCTGAGGCGAGACAGCGGAGTGATTTGTAGCGGGTTCGGGCACATATCTCCTCGCTTTTGTCTAGCTGTCTTCAAAAATACTTTGAGGGAGCCCAGCTTCTCTACTTATTCTGTATCAACAACATCTACTCTTCTTTGTTTACCGATATCGAGAGCGTGAACTTTCGATACCCATAAAATGTCCGAAAAAGGGGAACTGGCAGAATCGCCACCAGTAGGAGCCATGTCAGATTTAACTTTGGCGAAAAATGATACCTTACCACCACGGCCAGAACGTAAGCAAGAAGTCTAACCTCCACTATGAGCGAGCTCTGCATCTTATAGTTGCCCTAGGTGAGCGTAGCCACCTGCAACAATTCTTCTCAGCTTTGGGAGGTATATCGAAAAGCACAGAACAGAGTAAGGAGGAAAAGGGTAACGCCTTGGTGGTGCGAAGATGGGGCCCTCCAGGAAGTCCTCGCTATGAAATGGTTATGCGATATTGGTCGGCCACCCGCATGCAGCAGCACTGGGATTATCTTCGTTATCAACATCCTAAAAATTTTAAACACTACATGGAAAAGGGGTATATGGAGCCCATACCCACTTCTTGGGTTATGAACGGAAACCTCGCGTGGCTCTATCCAGAGTACTCGCCTTGGGAAACACGAGCTGAGAAGCGGCTCTACTATCTTCTCAATAACGGGGCTACACCCGACGGGAGCACACATCCTACTTTGAAACCCCTCAAAACCACATGGCACATGCAGCAGATAATTGCAAGAGGTAATGCAAGGAATGCCAGACAAGTTCATCTTGACGCCGAGAAGCTCGCTGCATATTGGAGCCCAGGAGACGTCTTCCAAAGCGACAACCAAATCAAATCCCATAATTATTCGGATCAAGTCCCCAACGTTGTTTACGCCGCCAGACAGGCCGCTTTGCACGAGTTGGCAGAAGGTATTCAACACGGTACAGATCATCTAGAGACCATGCTACTCATTGACGTCTCCTCATCAATGACATGGAACCCACACCAAGGAATGGTAGGCCCTGATGGTATAAGGAGATATCATGACCAGCCATCAAACATCCGCCTAGTCGAGCATCTGGTCCATAGAATCCTGCAACATATGATTCCTCGCGCCCAGAAAGAGCACCCTGGACAAACTGGCATTGAAACAGTAACGTTCTCAAGCTGGGGCAAGGCCATAGGCCAGTTATCGAGTTCAAGGTTTCAGTACGACTGGGCTTCAAAGGTTGCATTGGGGGGTACTACACAGGTCATGCAAGGCTGGCAAGTGGTCAAAAACACTTACTTCGAGCACCAAAATAGATTATATGGGCATGGGAGGAACGACCCAGACTTTGGCTGGCAGGCAACACCAGGCATGCCCAAGCTTTCCCTTCTTGTTTTCCTCGACGGTGAAGCCAATGACATGGACGAATTCGAGCTCGAGTTGCTGGGCGAGACCTGGGCATATGTCACAATTGCTCTTGTGGGCATGGAGAATTGTCCGCATCACCACTCTCACGCCGTTGAACTGGAGCGTGTGGCTCGGTTCAATCCACATGTCGGATTCTATGATGTGCATGGTCGTGTATGTGAGCGGATGGTCGTGGAGGATTTGTTGTCTAGTGTGTATCCGGTAGATCCTCCGCAGTATTCCGAGATCCTGAAGCCCGAATTTGATCTCCCGCCTGAGGAGTTGCCAAAATATTCCGCCTACTAGGGGCGGACGTGCGCGGATACTCATTGTGTGGGGCTGTAGCCAGGTGTACAAGCTTCAGGTATGGTATTGGGTCTAAAGCATCTTTGGGGTTGATGACTTAGGCATGTGACAGAATGACATGGACAAAATTTATACCCTTACGAATTATTGCTATGTTGGAGCGCGAGGCTCATTATTGAATTTGTACTAAAGGCTCTACTTCGCTATGTGCCTAGTAGCAGGCTCTAACTCCCAGTTCTATATTTCTTCCGAGCACTCGCTTTCGCCTTCCCTTTCGCCAAAAAGAGATGCATGTTTCGTTAATAGTAATATCGTGAGCCAACAGCAACTTTAACCATGTCACCTCGGCTACTGCGCTGGTCGAAGGATCGAACCATAAGACATTCAGGTCGGGATTGCTGCCCCATCTCATAGATCTCAGTCAGCACTTGTTATAGTTTAAATGTTTGTGGTAAATTTAGGTGAGCGTTGAACATTACTGGTAGTCTCAAATCTTGATGGTCGCTAGCCATAACGCTCTCAGGATGCCAGTGGGTAGGGCAGTATAGGGCAGCAGAGGTCATGCGCCTTAGGGCCTGATTGGCGCTGACACCAAGATAAGTTTTCGGGGGGGCCGTTGTTTTAATTCGTTAAGGCATCTCAGCCCTAAGTGGACGGGGGAATTCGATCTCCGTCTCTCCGTGTTTAGGGCGTATCCTTGCAACCATCACCAGACACGCCGTGAACGCCTGTTGGTCGTCATGCACGTCTCTATCCTTTGATCCTTTGGAGGATTGAGGATTGGAGGCGTGTCTGAGCCGGTTTCATCAACACAGAGGGTCTCGAAGGCGATTGTATGGCGATGTGGCTGCAACCGGCAATCATCGAGAGCTTGAAAAAAGTCAAAGTTGCATTCTATCGCGAACTGTAGGCCGGGAAGGGATAAGTACCTACACCATAATCTGATAGTGTTCAGCCTTTCCTTTCTGAAGTCTATTGTCAGGGATACTCGCTGACTAGGAATGGCTCCTGCCACGTCTGGCCCTCTGGTTCATCAATTGCTGATGGCTTAGCCTAGAATGGCCCCCGGCTGCTCTCGTGTTGTGCTTCGGTCTTCACTTGGTCCGGACTCCGCATGTACTATCTACCTGACTCCTGACTCCCAAGAGGTCTGACAAGCTGACATTACCACGACATGTCCACTCTACAACACTTATTGTTCTTCCATTGCTCCTACCTACCAAATGCCTCTCCTTGCACTACACCTATCCTTCCTAAGGCCTCCTGAGGAAACTTCATTCTTATGATCCTATGTCTCGCGATGCTTTCTGGTCTTGGCTTAGTGGCTGACGCTGCCCTCAGCCAACGCTGCACTTGTCCTACCCACACCGACGACCAAAAGTACGACCAACCATTATTTTCTCACATTTGTTCCGCGTGCAGTGCGATTGCACAATCTATGAATTATTTCGCAAAAGCTCTAACCACAAATCCCACGTCCATCACTTCCATGCAGTCGTCTTCAACCACACCACCGTCTTTACTTGAAGGCTCCACATCGGAAGAAGCTTCAGAGGAAGGGGAAAGCAGGGACGTTGATACTAAAGCGACCTCTATCACAGATCAGACTTCGAACTCAGGGATAACAAGCCTAAGCAGCCCTCTCGGCAGTCCCAAGAGCAAAACTACCTATCGTCTCGCACATCCTCCACCAGTCAGCTCTCACAGGGCGCACCTACACATCCGCCCACGTGTTCTACTACAGCTACAAAGAGTATCGAAGACCGTCCGCCCTAAGCCGATACTCGAAGTCCTTCCCTCGGTTATATTTGCCACAAGGCTAGCAAGACGGTTCCCTCGCACATTCAAGGGAAAGGCTGGCCTAGGTGCTGACGACCTGGTTATTGTAAGCAGTGAGAACTACGAGACAGCGCAGCCTCATGCTCAAGATCCTGGTGAATTATTCGAGGATGCACGATGGGAGGAGCGAGAGATTGTTGCAGCGGTCTGCCAGCTGAGCAAAGACAAATCAGGCTTTCAGGGGAGGGGGGAGATATGCTTGAATAACGGGGCACTATGGACAGCATCAAAACTTGGCAATGGCTCATACGAGTTCGTTATGATCGACGAGCATGGATTGAAAACGGTTGCTCGATGGGTACTCAAATCGCCAAGACAGCGAACTACACCAATGGCACAGAGTCGACCTAGATCACCATCTTTGGAAGAGAGAAAATTCAATTTCAGTGTTCTCAATCCCAATTCTCGCCGTCACGCTGTTATTGGCACGTTGGACCAGCATTCCATAGAGGTGTCGGATCGTTATTCAAACCCCACTCTGGGCTCAAAATCACCAGGTCCTTCCACGCCTAGAACGCCGGCAACTGGAGATATATGCGACGGTCGGGAGGGGCAATCGTCGTATCCGTGGCACTCCGACCGCTCTTCAGTCGGTGCGTTCGATTATCAGATGCAGAGCTCCCCCCCTCTTTCGATGAAATCTACGGAGATGAATCTTGCTACGGAACACCCCTTGGAAATGAATGAGTCTTTGAGAACCCTGATCCTAGTCACGGGGCTTTGGGTGACTTTCCAAGAAGGATTCTCATCCAGCTTCAACAGTGGCGACTTGGCTCAGGGACAGTCGACATTGTCAAATACAGGCTCAAAGCACCAACGTCGAAGTCTATCGCTAAGCATAAATCGACCTGGCAGCGAAATCTTACCAAGCACAGCCAAATCATCCTCAAGTGATAAACAATCAAAAAGAGGTGTACTTTCACATAGTCCTTCAACCCCCGTCGTACCGCTTGCCCAACCAGCAAAAACTCCGCAGATACCGCCTCGAAGGACGATGTCCACAGGCCCAACATTCATGCGTCGAGTGACTAGCCGTAGACGATCAACAACCGGAGTTGTTCAGCTGGGTCCAACTGACGAATTCGATGGTAGCGTGGCGGAGGAGAACTCGGCGGATGGTGATTCTATTGAGGGAGACAATGGGTTGCAAAGACGAACGCTAGCTATACCTCCCTCACTTGGGACTGGCTCTCCTTTACGAGAGCGCCGTATTTCTAGCTATCAGAGCAGCATGGATTCACCGCTCGAACCTGTAATTAGCGATGGCTTGGATCCACCAGCGGAAGCTACTGCATTATCCAAAGAAGTTACAAGGAAACCGAGAAGACTAAAGAGACTTTTCGGGTTGAAAAGACAGAGTGGAAGTGATCTTTAGCCTATTGCGATGTTGCGGGTATAACGACTCACTTGTACATAGCACTGTAGCGAATCTATATCATCGAACGAACATCAAAAATGCATTCTTTGATCCGCTAGACTAAAGGTACCGAGTGAATGGGAAAAACCGTTGGCCAGATGCAAGGGTGACGAGCTAGTGAGTTGGCCCGTGCACCGGCCAAATTATATCACTTGGAGCTCAAACCCGAACATTCCACTTTACATCTCTCTCACTGCACTTGTGTTATAGGAAGCAGATTGGAGATATATAGGTTGCAAACAATGCAGCTTTGTTCTCAAAGCTATCAAGAGTGCCTGTGTGCAAATCGCTGAAGTTCAAAGACCTACGTTTGTCAATAAAGAAGCAAAACATCACACCAAAGAGGAGCTCTCACTGAGTCTGTTAAAATTTCGATCACATCCAAATGCAATGCAGTGATTTCTTAGCCTGTCAAGGAAAGAGGTGGACATATACAATGGGACATGCTAGCAGTTACAGCGGATTGGTATTCAACACATCTCTGTGAGAAAGAGCGAATATGGCTCAAAATACCTACAATTATCATAGCACTCCTCATGGGTCCCCACCACCTCTTACAAACAATGATTATGGGGGTTTGATGGGCTCTCTCATATCACCGGGCCCAGGCACGCCGCTTCAGTCGAGTTTCCCAGCTCCATGGCCAGCACAAACTGGGTGGCAGCAGAATGGGGGACAAGGTGGTTACGCCTACAGCATGCCTTATCAGGGACCTTCCATGAATCAGACTGCATGGCATGCGAATGGCCAGCAAGCTTACATCCCGCAGGATGATGAGGATGACGAATTGTTTACTATTGATGATACCGACATTTTGGGACCTAACAAGCAACAAGTGAATAGCAGTACCGGTATATCTGGTAACACGCATAGCCCACATTATAATCAACAGATTCCGGCTGCCCAGTTTCACAACCACGCGTCATCCTCCCCCTTAGCTCAACACCAGTTTCAAAATGTGACAGCTGGTGGGCCGTCCCAGACGAGGAATTCACCAGCAATCAATAGTGCTGCACGCGCTGCAGAACTTAGAGCTAAGCTGCTTGCCAACAAGTCATCTAATGCAGCATCGAGGCAAGGAAGTCCGGCAGTCAAAGCAAACGAACAGACCGATGCCAAGAAAACAACCGTTCAAGAGCTTTTAAGACAGACAAATGGGGCCTTGACAACGCACTCTGGTGGGCAAGCTTCCGGTGAAACCACGGCACAAGCACACGAGGGCAACGCGACAAAAAGCGAGTTGACTTTGCCTGCGTCAGATCGATCTCCTGGAAAGCCTGTCACTAACATGGATTTTGAATTTCTCTTTGCTGAAGCCCAGAATGCTGCTAACGCTCGGAAGTCGGAAGTTGGTGTAATGAACAAAACCCAAAGCAATGAAACAAATGACATGAAATCAGGTGTTTCTAAAGAGATGAGACGAACGGAAGCTGCAACCCCAAAATTACAACCTGCTTTAAAGAAGAGCATCTCGTCCTCAGAGCTATCTGAGCCTGGCGAGATACACAGTGAAACTGCATCACCAATCCTTGCCAAACAATCGGCAAGAATGGCAGAAAGTCGTGAAGCTAAGCAGGCTAAGGAAGACAAAAAAGAAAAGCTGATGCGTCAGAACGAGGTCAAGAAGGCTTATCAGCCTCTCAAAGGTTCAAGAGCACCCCAACCAGATCCAATGGCTGACTCGTGGGAAAGGAGTGCTGCTGATGGCTCGGCTTCAGCGTTAACAAATAAAACAAACGTGAAGGCAGCTGATAATCTGAGGATACCGCCAGAGCCTAGAAAGGAGCCTGAAGGTCCGACGAAGTCGCTTAGATTAGAATCACAGCAACAGCTCGCGAGACCTAGTACGGGGCCAAGAGGAGGACAGTACGAACAGTCCCTGATACATGAAGAGACTCGCAGGGATCAGCACCGCGACCGAATAAGAGACTTTGATCGTCGAGATGACGAGAAAACTCGTCGACCTTTGTCTTCCCAGCAACATCCTAAAGAGCCTGATTTCAGGCGCGACGTGGACGGGCGTAGACAGAAGCTTATGGATGATAATGCAAAGAGAACCGAAGAGAACGCAAGGAGGGCAGCTGAGTATAAGAAGAATCTAGAAGCTCAGCGAGCTCCCTTCCGACAGACAGCCCCCGAAAATTCTAGATCAAGAGAAGAAGGGCACAAGCAAGAGGCTGGGGCCGCTCCCACTCAAATGTCGACAATCAATACTTCAGGAAAGGAATCGTTTCAGAATAATAACAACATGAATAGTCGTAATAATGAGTCAGGTGACGGTGGACAGGATCCATATGCTGATATGCTCTCGCCTGGTCTACAAGATGTTGAAGGCAATCAGGACCTTAGTGATTGGCTTGAATTGACTAAATTCCATGACCAAGAATTCCGTGAGAAGAGATTGGGTTTATTTCGAAAGAAACGGGCCCTTGAGCTACAGCAAGCGGAGCTTGAGCGAGAGGAGCAAGAGCTTCAAGGGATACCCTTTGTTGCGCGCGCCCAATCTACGATACCTGCGAGCAGTCCTCCAAAAAGCAGTCGACGCGCTTCCGTTGTTAACCCCAAGATGCCACCTCCACCTCTCCCCTTGAAAGAAGCTAACAATGATGTGGGCATAAAGATTAAGGATTCAGCATTGTCGGCAAGCCTACCATCGTCCCAGAACACGACACCAACGTTGAAAAGACATCATGCGGAGGATGATGCAGAGTCCAGGCGTTTGCAGCCTGCAGAAAAGCTTGCGCGTCTAGATATGAATGGTCACACTACCAATGAGAAAGTACTGACAAGTCCAGCCAACGTCAAGGGTACGAATCCGCATGTGAAGTTGGAACCGACGCCACTAGAGAATAGGATCTCTAGAGAAGATAGCGATAGGTTCATAGCTCGACGACGAGGTCGCAGTAGGTCTCCGGAGACGAGACGAAGGAGCGTAAGCCCTCAACGTCGTCGCTACTTGGATGATTACTCCCCTGAGCCTCAGGCATCTTTCTCCAGAAACTACAATGGAATAGCAAGAGACAGCCGCACATGCCACAACTGCGGACAGGCAGGTCATTATCAACACCAGTGCCGCGAACCGCGAAGGGACGGTAAAGAATGGAGTACATCGCGGGGATATGAGCAATGGGTCTCTCCTAATTACAGGGGCCGGAACCCACTATCCAGACCAGATACTCGCTCAGGCGAGGATCGGCCACGATACGGTTCCGTTGGGAAATCCGACGATGGCGTGATGGCCAACCCCAGAGACAATATTGGAAGCCGCCACTTGAATCTGGAAGCAGGTGGTCAGTACTATCGATGAGAACACGTTGTCTCCTTTCAAGACAAACACTTCTAACAGCAGACTTCGTACTGAAATAGATACGAGGTACTTCATGATCAAAAGTTGGAACACCGACAACGTGGAAATCGCATTACGTGACGTGAGTGATCCGCTTTAATCTTTAACGTCCAAATCGTTCCTGCCACGACCATTTTTACTTGTCATAGCAACCGGCTCTCATTTCTTCTTATCGGACTTTTGTCTTCTTTCATGCACTTATGCTATCTATTCACTTATGCTATCTATTTCAAATCCGCCCCTTCTAACTCTTCTCTAACATCCCGCCTCATACACTAGTGTACCTGGGCGACCCAAGAAAAGAATCTCCCCCTCCTCGCCTCCGCCTATACCACTTCCCGGAATGTCCTCCTCTTCTTCTCCGTTAACAACTCTCGCGCTTTCCAAGGTTACGCCCGCATGTCCTCAGCCCCTGACCCCTCCATCGCGCCTCCCCCCTGGACCAAGAATCTGCTTTGGACTCCCAGCCCAGCGTTCAAGATTACTTGGATAACCAGAGCACATTGTCGGTTTGCCAGAATCGGACATCTAAAGAATAGTTTGAATGAAGGGCACGCAGTGCTGGTGGGGAGAGATGGACAGGAGATTGAGGAGGAGTGTGGGAGGAGGTTGGCAGCAGAAATTGATGAGGTGGGCGGAGTTGGAGTGGGTGGTGGGGTAGGCGAAGGTAGGGGTGAGGGATGGAGTGTGGTTGAGGCGAGGGGGGACCGGTGGTGAGCACGAATTCTAACTGGCTTGAACTACGCAGGATTGCATGGCATGGCGTAGGTGAGTGACGGAAAATAAGCATTTCAACGGGGCAGGGCGTGCTCTTTGCACCAAGCTAGGGAGACGGGGTAATTGCTTGCACTTTTCCAGGTACAATTTGTACATATTGAGCGTTCTGCTTGCTGGATAGAAAAGCTAGCTAGGAAATAGGAGCATGCTGACTGGCTGCTGCGCCTTGCAGTGGCGCCAACGGAAATAATTCCGCCCGCGGCTGCCACCAAAGCTGCCTTGCTGCGTTGCTGCCTTCCAAGCACACGTCACAGTGCCAAATCTTCTTTGAAGCTGAAGCTGATACTATAACGTTGGAATCAAGATAAGTACACGATTCGAGTTTCCGCCATAGCTTCATTGAGCTGACAGACTCTATCGACGCTGACCTCGTCGAGTTTGATGCTGCGAAGTACTCGCAAAACGCTGCCCGCTTTCCCCGTGCTTGCTATCTTGTCTGTTACGTGCTTCAATCAATGTAGTCTGCTGCCTAGCTCTGAATCAGCCTAGCCTTCTGCCTAGTTCTGTATCAGCCTAGTCTTCTGCCTGGCAACCCTTATTAATACTGCACACAACTGAGGCCGGCTGCCTTTCTTCCTTCTTGCTACAACTGATCATAATCCCACCAAAATTGAGAAATTTGACTTTCAATCCATTTCCAGAACCTTCCTCATCGTGTCCGCTTTGCTGCCCTGTTCCATCTCTCTACCGTCATCATGGCCGAAGAGAACATCTACAAGCAAGATTTTAACGTCCGGAATCTACTGACTCGCACTGTAACCCTCTACCCCTCGAGGGCTCAGATAACTCGAGATATCGATGAGATCACCCTCAAAGTAAGCTTAGGTTTTCAGGTTCATAGTACACTTTCACTGATTTTAACTTCAAGCCTGGTATGAATGAGATCACCATCTATGGCGTTACACCTACCGCCGACGAAAGCTCAATCAAGGTCGATGGAAAAGGTCCCGCGACTATTACTGACATGATGGTCGAGCTCATTCCTAACAAAGAGAACTATGATGACGTCTACTCGTCAGATTCTGATGATGAAGATGCTGAAGACTCTGATGACGAGCAAGCAGACTCCGACACTGAATCTGAAAAGATCAAACCTCTCGAAGGGGAGATCAAAAAGACCACTGATGCAGTGAGAAAAGTCAGAGAAGAAAAAAATTCTGCTACTAGTCGACTCTCAATGCTGGAGAGCTATGGTCGAAGCTTGGAAAAAGATCGTCCAAAGGATCTTGAAGCATGTATGCGTGCCTATCGTGAGGAGCGGCGAAAGACGTTCGAAGTTCTTTCTTCTAGCGAAGATCAGATCGGGGTCTTGGGGTCCGAGCATGGTCAACTCCTGAAGAAACAGGTCAAGGCTATCAAGGCCGCTCTCAGGGAACAAGCAAAAGCACGAAAAGAGAAGGCGAAGCTGGCGGAGAAAAGAAGTCGAGCTCGCCAAGAGAAGCTAGACACAAAGCGAAGAATCAAAGAGGAACGAATCGAATTTTGGCCAAGGAAGGTCTTTCGTGTGGTTCTAACCCTAGAAACCAATTCTGATATGACGCCTGCTTCTTCGCGTCGCGAGTCTATTGATAGCCTTGCAAAGACACTTGACTTTTCTCCAGCCTCCTCTCAAATCTCCCTCTCCCTCTCTTATATAACTTCTTCAGCTTTCTGGACCCCTCGTTACGATCTGAGCCTCAATACACCAACTCGATCTGGCGTTCTTGTCTACCGCGCCGAATTCTGCAATACAACTTCTGAGACATGGAAGGATGCGAAAGTCATCTTGTCCACATCACAGACTTCATTCCAAGGTCTGGGAGAGCCGATCCCATTCCTGACTTCTTGGCATATTCGTTTAAGTAAGATGTCTGGATCTCAAATCGACAGTGCCAGCGGGGCGCTGGTTAGTACACATGAGATGGAGTACAAGCGGAAAGTCCAAGTCGACACTGTGACTAAAAGTAGCGAACCCCGTCATACGCTATTCGGGCTCGACCGCGTCATTCGGCGGCAGCAGCAACTGCAACAGCAAATGCAGCAACAGCAAGCGCAGCAATATCAAGCGCAGCAACAGCAGGCGCAGATGCAGCAACAGCAGG
The DNA here is from genome assembly GCA_000482085.2 of Cladonia metacorallifera KoLRI002260. Classification (NCBI taxonomy): domain Eukaryota; kingdom Fungi; phylum Ascomycota; class Lecanoromycetes; order Lecanorales; family Cladoniaceae; genus Cladonia; species Cladonia metacorallifera. Next base: position 467,484 of record KI911129.1, read on the forward strand.
CGCAGATGCAGCAAATGCAGGCCCAGAAAATGCAGCAACAGCAACCGCAGATAATACAAATGGGGGCACATGGTCCGAGCAACGTGTGGGCGCCGAATCTCCCTGCTCCAGCGGGGTCTAAGCGGGCTAGAGGGGCCGCGATCCAGGACACCGAGGACGACTTATATGGAGGCAACGCAGAGACTATTATTCCTGATATTCCGGAACTTGCAACGCAAGAATCTACTTGGGCTGAGTCGGGTCTGACCGCTACCTACGATATTCCAGGCTTGCGCACAATCTCACCTAGTCACACTGCGCGTCGGCAAAAGATTGCCTCAATATCTTTGAAGGACATTCAACTTTCCTATGTCATGGTACCAAAGCTACGTGCAGCCGCCTTCCTCAAAGCCCGCCTCCGGAACACTTCATCTATCGCTCTTCTCAAAGGCCAGGCCGGGCTTACGCTTGATGGTTCGTTCCTTGGCAATACGAACGTCCCACGGTGCAGCGCAGGCGAAGCATTCAGTCTGAGTCTAGGTGTGGATCCGAGCGTCACCGTCATCTATAGCAAACCTGTTGTGAAACGAAGAGAAACAGGCGTCTTTCAAAAAGAAGGTAATGGTGTATATACGCGCGTATGTACGATCACAAACACAAAATCCAACCGTGCCTTAGAAGGCGCCGTGCATGACCAGGTTCCCGTTAGCGAGGATGAGCGTCTAAAGGTCGAAGTTCTTCAGCCGTCCGGGCTACGGAACGAGGGCGACATCGCAAAGACCGGTACACCTATAGCGCAGGTAGGGAGAACAGCAGAGAAATGGGGCAATGCGACCGCTACCGTGAGAAAAGGTGGAGAGATATGCTGGGATGTCAAGCTTGAGCCCGGTCGGAGCGTCAAATTAGTGCTGGAGTATGAGGCTAGATTTCCTAGCCATGAGGCAGTTGTGAGTGTGTGAGGCGAGAATCCACAACTATCGAGTATGACTGATGGTCCTGGAATGGCGGAATAAGAGAAGACTCTTGATGGCAAGGCAAAGAGAGCAACATCGCGGGTGGTTACCTGGTCGTGATTTAGTAGCGATATCGATGCTACTATAGGGAGCAGGTTTTGGGCTATGACTTTCTCGGTCGGCGGTCATCCTAGCATAGATTAAATCTCATATTCATAATTATCTCGAGTTTCCCCAACAAACCCTAAAGAATATCTTGTCTCTTTAACGGAGACGAAAGGTGCGATTAGTCATATAGCTTAGTCAGCATAAGTCGAGCGGGCTTCCCCCACCAAGAATCACAACAACAACAAATATCACCATCCTTCAACCATCATGGCGCAGGATTATCGGACTTTTTGATTGATGATGCCAAAATTGTCTCTATCATCCAACTTTAAGACGCTTCTCAAGCACTGTTTCACTGGTTCTGAATCCAGCCCTGCCACGACCCCGTACGGCACATATTTGACCTAATCATTAGCCAAAGAGCCCCACCGATCGGAATAATAGAACAATCTGGCCATCCGAAACTCTTCGTGTAGTTCGTTACATACTAAGGTCACAGAGTGCAGACCAATTGGTCTTTTGAGTTACTTGCTTTGCTAGCGCGAGTTTAAAGCCTTATATCATCTTCATAATTTCCCAGTCTTACAGCTCCTACACCTAGTCACTGGGAGCCATTTCAGAGCACGATTGATCTCATACTCCAACATTCTCGGGATACCACCAGCATCTGTATAGTCTGGATGAATATAAGCATGGCCCGCAGGCGTAGTTCTGAAGTTGTCGAGGTAATTGCTATTGTTGTACTCCTCCCGTTTGTTTTCGTCTGGGAGGTTGTCGCATACGGTGGGAAACAGACCAAGAAATATATAAAGCGTCGAAACTATGACAGGAAGCACGGTCCACCATTGCCACTTCCCCTACAGCGAAAGCGCGCTCTCACTTCGCCGGTTCCAGCAGACGCAGAGAACAAAGACTTATTCGGAAGACCAAAACAGAAGACTTATGATCAATTACAGTCCGCGTTCTTCTCGAAGTTGCCAGCCGAGGTGCGGACTATGATCTACAGAGAGGTGCTGTGCGGACCGGTACCTATCGTTCATATAGTGACGAAAAAGAAGAGAAAGTTGGCCCACGTCAGATGCCGAGGGTTGAAAGATCGCGATATAGAGGAAAGCGGCGATTCCCACATACATACTGTTGGGTCGCCGCGGACAGATAAAAGGGGGAGAGATGGGAACTTGTTACCTCTGTTGCAAAGCTGTAGGAAGATGTAAGCAGACCTCTACCATCTTGTACCAAGTTTATCGGGACTAATACCAGCGCAGCTACACAGAAGCCATCGACATTCTCTACAGTGGCAACACGTTCAGTTTCTACCACTGGTCTCTATTTGTATATTTCTCATGGACTATTCTACAGTGCCGATGGGAAAGCATTCAAAGCATTCATTTCGGCTTCCTGCAGATGCACTCTGAAGCCTGGCCGATATGCGCTTTTTGCTGGTTTGGCCACCATCCTTACGAGAATCGGGAGCGCTTTTACGAGCGTGATGAGCTCCTTTCCACTATGCGAGGTCTACGACGAATCAAGGTTACCAGTCCGAAGACATTAGGAGATGGAATGTTATGTATTGAAGCACGTCGTATCCTGGATTTCCCCGGGGCAGAGACCGTCTTGGAGGAGATTTAGACGAATCATTGGACAAAGAAGTCCTTCCAACCCTCACTGCCAGAGTCAGAAGTTCCTTCGACGCCTCGGCTACAATTCTCTCAGTCTAGCCATATCTGGCTAGCGCATCTCAAGCCAATTTAAATTGAACCTCAAGCATCGAACTATGCATTGCGTCAAAATAACGTCGCACGACCCACGCTCAACATGATTCTATTATGGAGTTCGGACCAGCTTAGTGGACTGCCGATGTATACCTGCGCTCCAATAAGATATTTGATGCGGGTGGCGTTCAATAGAAATTGGCAATCCTTCCCAAGCGAGACAAGCAATTTAGAAAAAGATTTCTAATAGTAGCTTCTATCATGAGAAGAGGTTTTGAGCAGGGCGATGTCGAATGCTTAGGTGTGGCGTGGGGGTGGTGTGCCTTGCAGCCGCCCGGCAAGGCGCAGCCCACAGTCTCGTGGCAGCTTGGCACTATGTCAGCCTAACCACCAACCATCGGTTCGCACATTTCAACATTTTATCATCAGCCGCTTCCAGAATACTCTTCATGGTACTCATCATATCGACGACAACGAAGTTCAGCCAACTAAAACCCACCCGTGGAACAAAGTTCTATTGTCGACACTGTCTGAAGGGCTTGGCAAAGCAGAAGACAGGAATTACAATTATTTTTCTAGGAAAGGTGCTTAAAAGTTCGACACATTCGAATATATCCGAGCGGTCCGTGCGAATAGCCAAATATTGACCCTTTCGAATTGTCGCATCAAATATACCTACCACCAACCCAGGAGTCCGTCGCCGAACGCCAATAATGCCATTCCACTTCCACAAAACCCCCAAATCCCCCCAACAGAGCCACAGCAGCGAAGAAGTCTATCCCAATGGAAAAACCCCCATCTCAATCCTCCATATCGACCTAGCCGGCAAATGCTCCAGAATCGAAACCTCCTACTCCCGCACCGCCCCTTCCCACCAGCACAACGAAAACACCTACCCCATCCCCCACCTTATCGCCGAAGCCGCCCAACAAAACCCCACCAACCCCCTCCACATCCTCACCCTCGAATTCACCCCCTCCTACATCCCCCTCCACCTCCTCAACTCACCCACCCACCAAGCCCTCTGCGGCGTCTACACTCTCTTCTACCAGCCAAAAACCGAGCGACCGAGAACGGTGGAAGAGTATGAGGCGTCGGAGGGGGAGGGGGAGGGGGGGTTTTGGATGGTGAGGCAGTTGCAGTGGAGGCCGGAAGTGGGGGGGGTGGTTAGTTATGAGGATGTGCCGCGGGGGATGGAGGAGATGATGGAGGGGTGGTGGGG
>KI911129.1:472009-517606 GCA_000482085.2 Cladonia metacorallifera KoLRI002260
AGGGGAAGGGGCATATAATTCATTGATTAGGGGGGAGGGGGAGAGGGGGGTTGGTGGGACGGTGGGACGGTGGGATGGGTTGATGGGGGGGAGGATGTTTATGGTCGCTGTGGATGTGGAGAGTTAAGCTTTTCTTTGATGCGAGGTTAGCGATATAATGTATTTACTATCGAGATTTTCTCTTGAATGGAAAATTTTTCGGTGCATTTTTGGTCTGTGAGATGTGGGATGATGCTAAAGAAAACGAAGATAGTGACGAGTTTATCGTTCAGCCTCGCGTCTTATAGCTAATTCTGCAGGTTTTATCGCAGTAAGGTTTGAATAGCGATACGATTCTTGAAGAACATTTGGTAGGGCGTTTATCTGGGGAGCTGAATGAATGATGGGTATATAATAGATTCCTGAAATGCCTAGACGAATTGACGGGGTGTATATGAATAAAAAATCAAAAATTGATCTTTGGCGCGTTCTTGACATGTAAAATAGAATACCAACGAGGACGTGACTATGAGTTTGGTTGAAAAGGGTAAAGGGTTGGATGGAAATGTGGAATGAGAAATTTTCGTGGAACATGGATTTAGCGACAGAGAATGCAGCATAGCCTCTCTATATATCATCATATTAAACTCATCTTTCACCCCCTCGCATACTATTCCCGTATCTACCAAGCCTAAAAACATCACACAACCCATCCACACATCGCCACCCCCCTTAAAGCTACCTTACTCCTAAGAAACCCTTTATGCTATATATCCTCTATACACTTAATAAGTATAGAAGGTGGTAAAGGAATTTACTACGTTAGAGGAGCTTTGGAGCCAGCTTATATGTCTAGGTTATATGCATGACTTATGCGAGATTCTCTTAGTCATCAAGTTTGTGTGGGTTTGGTTTAGGGTTGAGGAGCGATAAGGTTGTGGGTTTTGGGGGGGGCAGTGTGTGTGAAGGCTTGACATAAGTGAGGGATTGATAACGGGGAGGAGGGTGTTTGGGTTGAGTTTGGAATCTGCAGTGCGTAAATCGCCAAGTATATGATGATCTACGGGGTCTAAGTAAAATGTAAAACTTATAGATTTGGTTTAGGGCGGAGACTTGCTAAAGCTGTGATCTTTAGGGGGAAAGTAGTAGTCTATGTGTGCAGCTGTGATCAAAGTTGAGGGATTAATAACGGAGAGCAGGGTGTTTGTGTCAAGTTTGAAGCGGTAGCCTGCAGTTTGTAGATCGCCAAGTGTATGATCTACGGGGTCTAATCAAGGTAGAATGTTTGCATGCTCCATCACCGAAGTGACAGAAGCCCAAGTTCCCATTGAAGAATCCAAAGAGGTATTAGTGTATTTACAGCTTAGCAGGCATTTGCCTTGCTCCAATGTCCGATTTCCGGAAACCCGCCCCGAAAAAAAGCATTCACGGTTGTGCGGCTGAAATGAGTGTGTCCCGCCGTTCCGTCATGGTACCCTGTACCAACCCCTGCCTGCATCTGAGCATGTCGATCTCTGCCCTGGGGCCGAAGTGACTAGCAGTGGCTCGTTCCTATCTCAGATTTTTCCCTCACGGTAGAGTGCTCGCCAGTTTTCTCGCCATTGATTGAATTCTTCTCGTGTAAGCGACATCATGGCCGCATTATATTGCCTATCACGTAGAAAATGGTCTGGGTGAATAGGATAGAAGTCGGCTGTAGTGGCTGTAAGGAGCGGGCCGAGTACTTCGTACCAGAGCAGGGTGGGCGACAACTGAGTATCGCGACAGCCCATGAAGTCCTTGAAGGGGGTCCAAAAGGGTTGTTGTTTCAAGCTGATCTGCAGATGTGTGTAGACAGCTTTGAAGTTCTCTTTGCGTTCTTCTTTTTGGTCTTGTGTGGTAATAGGGAACCCGCTAGCAAATGTCCTCACATATGTTATATATCCTTCGATCGCCCAAATGTGTAGGTTTTCGTTAACATGCACTGTCTTAACGTGATCGAACAGAATGCGGAGGTCGGTATTGCCGAAGTTGGTATTGCATATCAGACACCTCTTTAGTCCATGCATCAGAAAGAGGATTATATGCTCATTTGCAATCATCGAATTGGGTGCAGTAATCATATTTCTATAGTGGGTTCTTTGGTCCCTGGCCTTAGCCTCAGTATCGAAAACCTCCCCGCAAGACACACAGTGTAGTTTTTCGTTTTCATTATACCTGCTGGCTGGCCAACCAAGCTTGTGCGACATGATGACGAATCAGTCCTAATCAGTGGATTTTTTCGTAACTTATGTTGCTCAAATAAAGAAAGGAGTGAAGGAGGACATTCTTTTACACTTAATGGCCCAATTAATGATGTAAGGCTCTCTGCACCCAGACGCAAACATGATGTGCACAATGCGGGTGGATCCCATACCGGTTGGGCCATGCTGGGCCGCGTCACGAACACAGGTGATATGGAAGGCCAGGAATGACGCAGGGTCTCCTCATGCGTTAACGGGTTCCTCAGCATTTTTAAGACGGACAATGCTGCAGGGGGTAAACAGTCTTCCGTGATGTTCCTAGGCCTTCAGGTGCAGGACCATTCAACAGCGACTAATTTGCCAAGTCCGTCCATACACCCTGTATCATGAAAGAAAGGATCAGCATGGAAGTTGCAAAAGGAGTGCCTCGTGCTACCACACTTATCAAACGTTTTCCGATGTCACAGCATATTGCACATATCGGAGGAGACCAAGGCGTCAGATGCATAGCAATGTCTTGGTCACAGTGAATGCGGCCCATGCATTCCACTTACCCGACCTATTCCGCTTTAAATATAGAAACAGATTCACACCACTACCCGGCAATACCAAGCCATGTGGACCGGAAATTGGCCGGGTACCATCAACGGGCCACATGCATGCTGCATGTCAGATTCACAGACCAGTATGTAGCGTTCGAGAACGGTCTCGGCCGGAAGGCGTCTGAAAGTCTGGTTGAGTACTGGTCGATTGTCACACACATTCTCGATGCCCGACTCATGTTGGTAGCTACGGTCATTCATGGTACCACCACGGGAAGAGATCAAGCTATGGGGCCGCAGTAAATGTGTCGTCAAGCAAGTCATATGCATGTACATGTCCGAACTCGTGTAGCATGATGATCACATCCGACGTACTATGGGAACGATCAAGCAATTATGCAGTAAGCTGATTGGATGCTAACAGCAGACACATACACTTCCCTGAGCCGTATTCTGTCGGTTCATGAGCCGTGATTATAGTCCCACGAAATGGCTGTCGCTAATTTCAGGCAACTTTCTTCTGGACCGACCCTGATTGGACTTCCTCAGTGGCCAATCCTCGCACGTAAGCTACCATGTAAATGATTAACTGCACCAATCGGATGAGTCCCCTGACACAATAATCCCTCCAACCATGGATCGGTCTTCTGCCTCTAGAGAAAGTGGAATCAACAAACTCGAACGGCAACTCTGCACCAAGATGATCTACGGCTACCTTCAAGCCGCTCGAGAAACCATCTTCATGAAAACCATACTTTGTCCAAGCACCGGCATAGCTTATACCTCTGGTATTCTGTATTTTTGGCAGGAGGTTTTGAGAGCGTATAGACGTGGCATTGTACAGTGGATGATGATAGGTCCACGTCCCTTGGGTTAATGATTTTGCTGGTGCGTGTGAGGGGTTGAGAGTGACCAGGATAGGACCAAAATCCTTGCTAGGTATGTGCTGGAGGAGGTTCATCCAGTAGGTCAAGCAAACCGAGGGGGCAACCGTCGGCGAAGGTGAAGTGGTAATATAATTCCAAGAAGACCAAGCGATAGGACGTTTAGGCATAAGCTAACTACCGTCAGTAAAGTATGCACTTTTCTCGATCTTGTTTCATGGAAGACTAGAACCCCATGAAGGTGGAATGGTTGCACTCGTGCGAGATTGGAAAAGGCATGGGCCACTACTCTAAAGGAGGAGGACGTACAGAAAGATCTGAGTGGAGTGCTGCTGTGTTCTTACTTGTCTTGAAGCCCGACATGATCTCGGTCTCCAGCGGCGAGGCCACATTACGGATAATGTCCATGGCTTGATCCCCATGCGTTGCCAGAACCACATGGTCGAAAAGGTCTTCTTGGCCGTCTTGACGTTGGAGAATGATTCGCTTGTCATCTCGAATGCTCAGTGATCTAACGCCAGTACTCAAGTGTACATTATCTTCCGGAAAATCAGCCATTACAGCATCAATATAGGGTCTAGATCCACCCATGATCGTCATCCACGTGGGACGAGCAGCTACTGTGCTGAGAAGATGGTGATTCCACATGAATCGAACCAGAGTAATAGCAGGGAACTCGAGGGAAGCTTTGTCAGGACTTGTACTCCAGACTGAAGCGGTCATTGGTATTAGGTAATCATTCCTGAACGCTTCAGAGTAATTTTCCCGATCCAAATATTCTCCAATAGTTATTTGCCTCGGAGCTCGCTTCAAAGCTTCTACGTTTCCGTTCGCTGCCATCCCATTCGCTCCACTCGGATCTACTTCACTCTCAATTTCCTCTGATAATAGATCCAACGCAAATTGATTGAAGCGGATGATGTCGAAGATCATCTGCCACATCCGTGGCCGGAAGGTGTTGGATGTCTGAGCAAAGATGGAGGAGAGCGAGGTTCCTGACCATTCGAAGAGTCCTTGATCACGAGACACACCAAATGTCATATCCGTTGGCACCGGAAAGATGCCTATCTCCTTCAAGAAGGCTATGAAGTTCGCTGTGAACCGTAAACCAATGGCTGATTTAGATTCATATAGTGGTTACATACGATATGTGGCGCTGTTCATGACAATAAAACCTGTATCGACGTTGACCGTTCTGTCTCCATGCTTGAAAGAGACCGTGTTTGTATGCCCCCCAAGTCGGTCCTCAGCTTCGTACAGGTGGATTTCATGGTTGGTCCGTTTGAGAGCCCACAAAGCTGCAATACCAGAGCATCCACTGCCTACAATGGCAACTCTCTTTCCATCTTGCAACATAAAGAAGGTTGCTAATACCGACGTTCTATAGAGTTCACAGAATAAATGAGACCACAAACTGCTGGCGAACAAAATGCTGACAGATTGATCTAAATGTTCTCAGGAAATGAAATAAAAATCAGACATGAGAAAAGACCACCTAATATCAAACAATTGGGCCCGAGCCAGACTTCTCGTATTCGTTCTTGACAATGATGCGTTCACCAGGGGAGGAATTTTAGGGGCGGATCGGTCCTTCTTCGGCAGGGCTGTGCCAAGACCTACTATGGTAGGGACAACAACTACGACACCCTGCGCCATCTTCAGTACGCAATACATGCATCAGCACGAGGTTCTACATCAATCTTCTTACTGCCTGTCATCCAGCAACAATCATCATAACTAAAATCCGCCTCTAGAGCTCCAAGATCTTACCCCCAACTCACACACACTGGCGCTCGACAAGTAGGCACCCGTCATCGTCCCTTCCTCCAGCATGGCGAACCCCCTCGACACAGACGCCGGCTCCGAGCTCTTTAGCAGCTATGAATCCGAGTTCAAGCTCGTCCAGGCAGAGCTCAACCAAAAGCTTGATCAAATCACAGAGCTATCCGGCGAGCCCAGGAAATCAGCCGTACGATTAGCAGAGCGCGCAGTCGAAGAGGCGAGTGAATTAGTATGTAGCTCTCAACAATCATCACGCTGCAGCGAACCTATATCACAACGAGGCCTTACTAAAAATCTTTCCAGCTTGACCAAATGCGCATCGAAAAACAAAACATCCCCTCCACCACCCGCTCCCGCATCAACCCCCGCTTCCGCAACTACGAAACCGACCTCGACGCCTCCAAACGCAAACTAAAATCCCTCTCTGACGACCGCAAAGCCCTATTCGGGAACCGCTACTCCGACAACCCTGGTGGCGACGAGCAACTCGAGCAGCGGCAACAATTGCTTTCCGGAACAGAGAGACTGGATAGGAGTAGTCAGCGGCTGAGAGAGAGTCAGAGGATTGCCCATGAGACGGAGGATATTGGACGGGGCACGCTGGCGGATTTGCAGGTGCAGAGGGAAACTATTCAGCATACGAGGCAGACGCTGCTGGAGAGCGAGGGGTATGTGGATCGGAGTGTTAAGACGTTGAGGGGGATGGCACGTAGGTATATTGTCACTTACACTTATTGCTGTGGCGGGTTGAGGGTGGGCTAATGAGATGATAGGATGGCTACAAATCGGATTATAACGGTTGCGATTATTACGGTGCTGGTTATCTTGATTATTGCGGTTGTGTACAGCAAATTTAAGTAGGCGTTGTGAGCGATGGGTATATGTACATGTAATTGTACTACAATAAGTGCCTATTTCTCTCTTCATATCATACGTGTTTTCTGCTACCGGAGCAGATTCGCTCCGTTGTCTAGCTCACTAACTCAGCAAATTTAATCATTTCTCAATATCCCTGAGTTTGCTTCGGCATATACGGCTCCTCCAAATACTTCGCCTCCTCATCACTCAACTCAAACTTGACCGCCTCAACCGCCTGATCAATCCTCTCCTTACTCCCCAACCCCACAATCGGATTCACACCCTTCTGCTTAATGCTCCACGCAATAGCCACCAGCGCCATACCCACGCCTCTCTTCTTCGCCACCTCCTCCAATCGATCCACAATTGCCTTGTCTGTCTCCGTCTCTCGACTTCGAATCAGCGATTTGAGGAAATTGTCAGTCTCTTCTCGCTTGGTGGAGCGGTCACCCCAAGGTCTTGTCAGAACGCCACGCGCGACGGGTGACCAGGGAATGCAGCCTACGCCGGACGCGCGGCAGTAGGGTATCATTTCGCGCTCTTCCTCTCGATAGAGGAGGTTATGGTAGTTCTGCATGGAGATGAACTTATGCCTGTCCCCTCCCTTAGCAAAATCTTACTAACCCCATCATCTCAGGTACAACTCACCACCCATTCTGCTTCGCAATATTCTGCAGCCACTGAAACTCCCACGCCGCCATACTGCTGGCGCCAATATACCTCACCTTCCCACTCTCAATCACATCATTCAACGCTTTCATGATTTCCTTCTTCGGCGTCTCACGATCCAGGCGGTGGATTTGCAGTACATCGATATACGTACCCAACCGCTCTACACTCCTGTCCACTGCATCGAGGATATGTTTCCTGCTCAGGCCAACTTGATTCACTATTTCGCCGTCATTGGACGCCATAGCGGCGATACGGGGTTGACCAGAAGTAGAGACGCCGAAATAGCATTTAGAAAGGATTACGATTTTTTGGCGGGGGATGTTATAATGTTTCAGGGCCTTGCCGATTATCGCTTCGGAGCGGCCGTTGGAGTAGACGTCAGCCTGGAGGACTCATTAGCCTGTTGGAGCAAAATGGGGAGGAGGAAGGGGTGGAGGGGAAGTGATACGGTGTCCCATGTGTTCAGGCCGACTTTGTAGGCGTGCTCGAGAAGGGGGAGGGAGTGCTCTTCGTCGAGGACCCATTCTTGCCATTCGGGTGAGCCGTAGGACATGGCTCCCAGGATGACTTTTGAGACCTTGAGACCTGAGTCGCCGAGACTGAGGAGGAGGTTAGTTGGAGCAATGGACTTGAGAAGTACGGAAGGTTGTTGCGCACCGTGTGTACTCCATCGTTGATGCGAATCTACTGGTACTTGACTGTGGGAACGGCAATGACAATCTGTGAGTCTTATTTTGGGAGATAATTGTCAGAACTCGAATTGAAGCTCTGAGATGGTTCATAGGTTGGTTGTGAACTTGCAATCAGTTGCAGCTCCACCATTGATTTGTAAGTGAAGCTGCAACGGATCTGCACATTGTTGTGAATTTACATCATCGTTGCTATCTTAGAGACGGCGTTAACGGCTACTAACTCCGGGGCAAGTTACGGGACCGGAGTACGAAGAACCACGTGCTTTTCCATTGTTGAAATTGTTCGCATGATACTGAGCGTTGAAAGTAAAAAATAGCACCTTTATAAGCATCAGGAGATGTATCTTCGTTATCTCGTTTCTTAATATTACAGGTTAATAATATTTGCATTCGTTATCTAGGACGACTAGTTCTATGGTATCTCTCTACTCTATTCGCTTTCCATGTAATATATGCTACGCTGCAAAATCTGCAAGCAACAAGTTAAGCCAACTGTACTGACTGACTCCACATCTCTTCTCAACCTCAAACATTGCTCATCTCATTGTCAAGCTGAAAAAAATCCAAAAACCCGTCATCCTTAGTATCTTCAATCACATGTATCTCACCAACTTCAACCCTACACCCCCATTAATACCCATCGGCATAACCTTACCCCCACTCCCTTTGTTATTCCTCACACACATCGTATTCAACCTGCTCCCCCACTGATTCACAACGCTAATATACACCAGCGGGTTCTGAACAACGCGTTCATCAAAGTCGAGCGAGAGCATACAAGTCCCTTGCTTCATGGTGTAGGGACACCAGATTTCTTGTGGGTTTGTGGGACTGGTGTGCACGAGCGTGTACCAGAAGGTATTGGGATGGTCGAGTCTGAAGATTGCGAGGAGTTGGCGGCAGTCGTCGTAGGAGGCGCTGGCGTTGGTCTGGCGGACGTCGTAGCAGAACACGCTTGGTTCTGTGGCCGCCGAGCTTGTTGTCGAGGTCGAGGTTATTGTCGAGGATGGTAGTCTCACTGGTGTTGTTGGATTTGGTACTGGCGATTGCGATGCCGAAAGCAATAAGTGTGAGGTGAGAACTACCAGTATCCACACCAGCATCGCTATGGTATCAATTGTCTCTTCTGGTTCGACCCGTTTGCTGTGAACATACGTCAGCCCGGGAAAAGTACCTTGTGATAAGAACCATCACAATAAATTCTCTTCAGTGACGTTCAGAAAAATCAGTTCTGGCCCTACGTTTCAAAAGTCGTGCATCGATGTCGCTGGCGCGCATAGTCGCCTTTTACACCTCCTAACAATTTGAAACGACAACAGATCAGTTTTATTCGCTCTCCTCACCACACAAAAATGCCGCGAGTGACCCTCGAGACCCACATGAAACAGAATACCAGACTCACCTGATTCGGTCCCATTCGCCAAGATCGTCGGCCATTATGCACTCAACAGCTCCTCTAGAGCCCATCCACTATCCACTCATCCCACTCCTCTACAACCAATCACTCAGTAACCTCAGTAACGCCACAGATCGGTTGTTCCTCCCTCACCACCTTCCTCGTCACCCACACCCTCCTCGCCATACCTCCCTGCTCAACAGGCGCCCAGAAAACATGTTTCCTACAACTCTCATTCCATCCCTCCCTATCCCCCCCCATGCCCTTGCCACACCTCATAATCTTCCCCCAAACCACCTCCACAAAAACCTCCTCCCCCCCCTCCCGCCACCCTCCACACATCCCCCCATCGACCCCTGTCCGTCCCCTCCCCACCATCAACCCCCCCCACCCATAACATCAATCTAAACCCCCAAAGTCCTCATACTCCCCCACTTTCCCCAACGCAGCCCGTCAGCCCCCATCCCAAAAACTTATCATCCGTAAACCATTACTTATAACACCGATCTATGAATACCAAATCCTCCACCTCCCATTTCTATCACTACCTTCTTGCTACGAGACCACAAAAGCGGCACCGCTCTCGTAAAAGCGAATGTAGATCTCGAACAGAACAATTAATGCTGGAACTTCATCACGCACATTTCGGGAGGTTAACAAGAGCGTCACATCGCATAACTCGGCAGATGGTGCGAATGTTCATCTTTTGCAGATATGAATATACCGCCGTGAGGCTTAGATGGGGGCATGGATATCCTGCTATCATTGTTGTTACACCCCGGCTGTGAGTTGGAGTTGAGATGGTATATATCACCTCCATGCTAAAGGAAACAACAGCTCGAAATGAATTCAGATGCGGTGGGAGTGAGTGAGATATATATGGATGCGGGTAAGCTCACTTATTGCGTATGAATAGATATGCTGGCGGAGTTTGGGGGGAGGTGGAAGAGGGGAAATGGAAGGGTTGAGACTGTGGACAAGGATCCCGGGAGGAAGAGGGGGGGGGAGGAGTTGTGTGGAAGGGGGCGTAGAGATTAGAAGGTAATTGAAGATATGACATTGGGAGAAATTGGAGAAGCTGGTATATGGAGATCTTGAAGATAGGTGAGTGTATATCGCTGTTTAAACAGGGGGAAAGGCTTCAATGTTGAAACATTGCTTGACAACCCGCGCAGTGGGATATTTTGTACTCTGTGTTGGCGGTCTAATCTGTTTAGATGACCAATCAGCTTCGAGGGTTAGGTTTGCAGTGATGAAGGCTGTTGAGAATCAACCAGTTGATCACGTTCCCAGCCAATACCATAACAAGCACTGGTCGGGTTTCAATGTTTAGAAATTCTTGATGACTTGGATAGAATTGGATGGAGGTGTTTTGCCATTCAAGCAGCAGCGCTAGGCATAGAATTAAGATTGAGAGGTAACTAATTCTAAGGTCAAGTAAAGAAAGAGGTTGATATGGCCCGTTTGCGTTTGTGCATGAAATCTTCGTCCCTGAAGGACTTAGTCGAACTATCCACATGGACAAATAATGCTTCAATTGTTGGTTTCTCGCTCCTATGGTACTATATATATGTAGTCTACTTCCCAAGAGACTAATTCATGGTGTCCGACACCAACGAAACCTATGTGGTGCTAGTGATGGAGGCCTTCCTCTCGCCTGATTTCTTAAGCATACCCTTGCCATTCACGCCCATCTAGGACTTGATCAAGCCAATCTCTAACGACCTCCCAGCGCGCCCTTTCAGCTTTATTCTTGTGGGCCATATCTATAGCCTCCTCCTCAGATTCACATTGGCTACCCTGCGATTTTGCCTCCTTACCATCCATGTAAGCTCCGGAGAAGGAGTCATTGCCCGCTTCGTACCAGCCCAAAATCTGCGACTTGTCATAGCCCAAATGCTCCTGAGTGGAAGAGCCGCTTTGAAGACGGTTCTCATAAATAGGATGGATGTAAAGGTGTACGCAGAATATCAGACAGAGTGTGAGGAATGTGGCGAGGATTGTATAAGATGATGAGCGTGCGAGGGGAGGATAGTCGTTCGGTTCGTCGTATGAAGCCATCCGGCTTTCTGCGTTATCGCCTATTTTGGGACTGCTGCCCGAGGCCTTACTTTGCAACTCCATTGGATCGTCTTCTTCAACAATGGGAGAGATGGAAAGTCGATCTGTGATGGGGCGGAGATTCCCCCTATGTTCGAATGGAGGAGGCTTTTGGTAGTCTGCATTGTGACTTAAGTCGATATTACCGCCTGATTCTTTGCTGCCTAACTCGGCCGGGTGGTCCTTACCAACCACGGAATCGGAATGATGAAGATGCTCGTCAGACGCGGGAATTAGATACAGTTTGTAACCGGGAAACATAGGCGGAAGACGGACATGGGGCCCATTATAGAAGGAACACGAGCCGCTACTCGCACCCGAATGGCCTAGGACCAGTAATTCTGTACAGTTCTCAACAGGAAAACATTTATGAGGATCTCCAGGTCCTTTGCTTTTGCCAACTCTACATGTAAAGCCTCCTCCAACGACTTTGAGGTCCGTTACCCGGGGCAGAGGTAGGTCCAACGTATCGCCATGATTCGAAGATACAATATCACTGGGCTCTTGCCAATGCGTTTCAAGTCGTATAGGCCCTCGTGCCATTCCGCTGCGCTTGAAAAGCGTCAACAAGCCCTTCTCATTCTCTCTCCATTCTCCCGCTTGCTCTGTCGCCAGGCGCCCATCAATTACGAAATACTTCGGAGCCCAGCCATGAGGATCAATGGAGACAAGACGATCAGCTTCACCGACATGAAGACTGAAACTCATGTCACATTCGACTGTGCCTCCAATGACTTTTTCCACGGTCATATCAAAGTTCCAAACAAGGTCGCACGGTTGCAGACTGTCCAAAGAGTCGAAGAAAACAGGGGAGGGAGTCCAGATCTTGATAGCAATGTCGTCTTTAAGTTCTTTGGGATAGAGTCTCGGAATATTGACACGCTCGAAATATGTGGCTTGAGCAAATGAACTGGTCACTTCCTTCCAGGTACTGAAGTCACCCCTCGACAGCGGCTTCATTGCCAGTGGCGGAGATGGGTGGGTGAGGGCCACGACTTCGGACAGAGTCGCGCCTTTACGTGGGCGGAACGTGGGTAACAACACCACCATGAAATGCGGGTCGCGCCAACGGTACGTTAGTGTTAGGTAAAGATTGAGAGGAAGATTGAGATCGCAAGTGTCCCGGGCGATAATAATTTCCCCTTCCTTACTGCTCATAGCATCTGCTGACGATCGATCTTCTTGAAAAAATAGCGAGTATTGCCCCGGTCCCAGAAGCCTCTCATGCTTGCCCCGAATACCATTGCTGACAGTGATTGAGAGCTTTGTTCGTTCGGCGGCTATGTACAGCTTGGGCACGATGACTGTCATTCGAGCATGGTGATTAATTTGAACCCTTCCATCATGATTCGAAAAAGTTGTACATAGTTTGACAGAGCTTTCCCATGAGTCAATCTGATGGACCGTAGCTTTTATGTGGCCTAGGTCCCGGGCAGATGAAGAGGGTGTAGGAGCTGACCCTGGTTGGGCTTCCATTTCGGACGCATGGTGTTCTGAGCGAGTCGAGTCGACTAAAAGACCTGTCTGAGGTTTCCTTTCCACACTTGAATCGGGTTGTTCGAGCTTACTGCCCAGTCCTGAATCGCTATCTCCAAAACTTGTGTGATCGTAGGGATGATGTTTGAGAACAGATAGGCTTTCTCTCTGCGGTGGCTGTTTCGTCGATTTGACAACATTAGCTGTGGGAGACATGCCATCCGTAGGAGGCGGCGATGCTTGATCAAATTTGAGCTTCGCGATAGAATTGGATGATCCCATCCCGAAATCATTACGTACCGAACTCGTTTCCGCTTCCAGAGACGGTAGGTCTAGCGTCGATAGGAGACCAATCTTGACGGACCCCGTCGAGCTTGGGGAGTCATCCTTGGATAGCTGATCATCTTCGTTATGAGGTGCTTTAATCGGCGAGCTGTGAATTTCAAAGGGAGAGTGGCAGTGCCTAGCATTTGTATTTAGGGTTGTGAGGACGGGTGTGATTGTGCGGCGACTCGGAAACAGGCGTCGTCCACCAGACAAGGGACAATACTGGTAATTTTCCCGGTTAGTAAAACACTCTAACGGCGTCCGTGGAGATCCAAGCTGCCAGCTTGCTGCAGTCTGAGCTACTAACCTGTCAGCTTCAATACACGGCTGTAAGCAGAAAATGAACTCTGGTTGTCTGCCTAGAAATATCAACCATACCTGGAGGTCGATTTTTCCCTCTCAAAGACATCGTGGAACTTCGTGCCCAGCTTGCTACGGGATACGAAACCTGCAATAGTACTTTAATACTGCGCAAAAATATATAGTATCTGCCGATGCGAAATTGATGCGGGAAAGATGCAATGCTCCACGTCGTTTGCGATACACAGGTTCGAGTAAACAAGGTCTTTCTTTGAAGTTACAGGAGACCACCCTCACTAATGCGAAGGGACGTTGCGAGGAAGGAGCGCTTTGCTTTGGCGACCGAAGTGGGAAGTGCATTCTATTTTGCTCTCGGTATTCGAATAGTTTTGGGAACACTAGCCGTCCGGTCGTTCATTCTAATTGTATGCTAAGATAAGGATAATGCTTTCCATGATCTGCTGGTCCTGAATCCCTCAAAAAAATTTCTAGCCGCGATACGGCTGTGGCATATAATTCTGTCCCGCCTGCATAGACTGATTGGTCGAGGCAAATTGTGAATTGGCCTCTGAAATTGGCGCACTGCCGTTCGGGTAAGAAAGTACAGGGTCTCGTCTTGGCTGGCTTGAGGGCAGGGTTGCTTGTAGGGGCGGAAGAACGCTGTTTAGACTCTGGGCAGGAGCTGGAAGGGTTCGAGCAGGTGGCTGTGCTGATCTATCATAAGTCGTCAAGGGTTGAGGCTGTGTATTCTGGTATTCCGGCCGCGAAGTCATATGATAATTTCGGTCCAGCAGACTTTGATCTTCGGTACCGAGAGGTCGCGGATATGTTCTAGGCTGATCTATGTATGATGGAACCGCCGTTGCGGGCGAACGGTAAGAGGGAGGAGCTTGTACGAGTTCTGGCATCGTTGATCTCGCTGTGTACTGTGTCTGCGGGTACTGATAGGCTTGGGCTCTCTGCGGTTGCTGGTACAGCGTATTAGACGTTGAGAATCCATAGCTGGGGTATTCTGAGCGCGGCGAGACGAAAGGTGAGGATGCCGATGAGGAATTGTTGCGCTGGTGCCCGAATGAATACTCTGTCATTGGTGTAGCAGTAGTTTGTAGGTTAGTTTGAGGGTAATAAGATCCACGAGCTACGGCGAGTGGGTCCCGCTGGGGATAATGACCGTAGGCATCGCGAGATTGTGTAAAAGATCGTTGAGAGAGACGCTGGTCTTGGTCATAGCCACTCCTGTTAGTCGTATCGCTCAACATCCTTTGACGCTTATAGGACTGTTCGTCATAGCCAGACCCCGCGTAGCCTCCAGCTTGCTCGTGCTGCGATTGTAGACCCATATTTTGGTATTCCATAGAAGACTGGTGAGGTTGTCCGTGGGGTGATTCGGTGGGGGGGAAGTCGGAAGGAGCCGATCTTTTCCTGACGAAGTACTCAGTATACAATATCAAGATAGCTTTGCAAAACCAACCCCAAGACACGAGGCTCTTTCCGAATTCGAAGCTTCACACCTTGATCTCCAAAGGAGCGAGAGAGGAATGTCGACTCTGACAGTCCAGGAAAAGTCTTATGAGAGAATACTAGCCAAGGTTAGTAAACGTTTGATGGGTTAGAATGAAAGCAGGGCTTACCTGTGAACGGGTCTGATGTGACCGAAGTGATGTACTCGACCCTTGTCCTAGGGTTTCGTCAATCTAGGCTCTCTGGCGGCGACAGATTTCTTTCAGCTTACTTCATCATCTCAAAGAGACTGAACCGAAGACGAAATTGACCCTCGATCTTAACGGAGAGGTCTGGGAAAACGAAAAACCCTCCGTCTAAGTATTGTTAGGCCTTGTAAGTCATGTTGGGATGTCATATGTTACATACCAGTATTGTCGACATCCTTGAGCCTGTGAAGAGAAGACACCAGGGTGCCGGCGAGAGCGGACTGCGTGGCGGTATCCACGTCTTCCCCTTGCAGGCCAGCGGAGATCTGTCCAGGTCGGTCAAGATTGGCATCGCATAGGTTACAACACATGAAGAAGTAAGGGCTTTGGAGGTAATTCCTGTTCGTATCAGCCCCAAAACTTCAAAAGCTTGCCGGCTCGTCAATCTTACTGCGCTGGATCCTCCGGGTCTCTGATCCGTAGCTGTACGATTGGGGGAGGGTCAACGGGTTTGCGATCTTCAAGAGACTGCGAGTCAGTGTTTAATCGCACTGCGAACCATTGGATTTCATACCTTTCTCTTTGGCAGGTGCCCCCGGAAAGGCTTTGGCTCTCTGCGGGGCTTGACGGACTGTCAGAGTATACGCATCGCTGCGATGACGCATTGTTAGTGAGAAGCGAGCCGAAGGCTGAGACCAGTCAATCGGTCGTAAAACCACAGCCGTACCTCGTGAGCCTCAGAAGCTGCGAAGATTGTTCTTCCGTTGCGTTTGAGGCGTTCATAAATCAATATGGGCTGCTGACCAAGTTGTAATTAGAGTCTTAATGCTTTTGATATTGGTAGGTTCCGATAAAGAGCTCGGATTCCCAAGAATCAAGAATGGCACAGCAAGATGATGAGGATAGAATGTTCGCGTACTGTGGTTTGAAAATGTAACGAAAGAGCTGGACCTGGTCTTAAATGAGATCAGTCCAGTGGTCCACCGCGATAAATACTTGGTGTTCCGCCCAAAGCCTCAGTGAGTGAATTAAGGAATCTTAGTCCTGAAGGCTTTGAAAAGGCTTTCAAGAGGCTCAAGAGGCTTGATCTTGTGGACTTGAAAAGAGGGTCTCATCGGGAATCTCGCGGAACATATCATATAAGAATCAAAGGCCCTGAAGTTTGATTGAGAACCTGTCCTAGCAAGCTGCCAGCAATGATGCCAATTAAAAATGTGGAATGGATGTTGCAGAGAGGATGTCGTGAGGCACTTGGTATGGTAGTTGGTGGTGTCAATTCGACTTGACGGTCTGTGTGGTTTGGATCTTTTAATACTGGAATTGAGGTTGGCTTTGGTTGGCTTTTGGTTCACTTAACGCGTTCAGTCTAGTGGCGTGGCCTGTAAGGTTTCTCCCCACTCCGCCTTCCTCGATTGCCCAGACAAGCTCGACGTTCCCCACTATTCAACATCAACGCTTTCTCCTTCTCCCACCTACTGATTGACCACTATTCGGTGGGAGTCTCTTGAAAATTATCTGTCCTCTTCGACTTTATGTCCCGAACGGATTGTCGCCGAGTACTCCCAGGGGTGGGGAGTTCTGTGGGCTCAACCTGCCCCACAGGGCCCAACTTGGGTACACTTCCGGTGACGTCCAAAAAATCTGATGCAGTAGTAAGAGCAAGTTCAGCTGGCCTGGTGATTCGCAATCCGTTGGGAGCAGAGGCTGTCAAAGTTTGGGAGCTGTCCAGCAGAAGCAGTGGGCACTGATCAGTCCAGCTTGGACCCTCCGGTCGACGGCTCGAAGTGCTCTGGCTGTCACGACTGCATCAATCAACAAAAAGGCCCCCACTCTGGTCCAATGCAGTCAGCCCGTTGGGGTCCTTGAAAGCGGGAGAACAGGAATGTAGCTTTTATGTACCTGAACAGAATGTGGATCTCGCCGTGGGCTTAACGCAGTCTAAGGAATCGCGCAGATGTATCCAATGTGGTAGAAGAGGAAGTCAAATTATGAGCAGAACATACACACGATCCATCCAACCTCGAGACAACCCCAGTCATTCAGGGTTTTTCGAGTTCTGCTACTGCGCCCTAACTCATATTACGCACAATTACTGGCGTCTGCTATGCACGATTGGTCTGGAGCAAATGGCGTGGTCATTTTGGCATCATAGTCAAGAGGGTTAGGAAATGCAAACCTGAAGGTATGAAAGATCGGAAAGCGTCGTTTCTGGGGGTAAGGGACAGCCTTGTTGAGTGGTTGCTGGCGTCCGCTAAGCAAACCTGGTAGGAGTCGGACACTATGGGATTGCGCATCTTGTTCCCATTTCATTGGAAGGCACGGAAATGTGGGCGTCCATTTTAGGTCAGCATGATCGCACCACTTGGGGCTTTCCTTTCAATCATCAGAACCTTCTACATAGGTAACGGGACTGGCGTCTTTCTTTTCGAATCAACGACTGAGGTGGACGTCTACACGCGCCGGTGGTGACTTTACAATAGCCTGCTGCAGCTAAATGATTAGCTTGGCCCGACACGTCGCGTGCGTTGACAGTTCCAAGCTAAGAGTCGGATGGAGCAAGATTTACCTGCGACTCCTTTCGCACGAAGCAATCAAAGCCGGAGAGGCTTGTTGGGTGGCTGAAATGATGTCTCAATGCGGCATCAAGGTCTCGTCTGAACTTGTCTGATGCCGCTTGCACCTCCCCTGCCATCGCTTCTGCATCCCTTGAAGCTCCAAGGCCTAGGCAAAGCTTTCCTATCGACTAAGTCGTGCATGGTGGCGTCGTGCAGTCCAAACGGTTCTCTCTCATCACTATTACCGAATCATCGTGATAAACGTCTGAGGGTACGGGTATGCCAGCCGGAGAGGCTCAAGTATTTGGCTCCGCAAGCATTGGTGCTACAGCGAGACGACAATCCAGTTTGAGTTGTTGCGTGAATCCTACGTAAGAACACACACTACCCTCTCTCGCTACTTCTAGGCAAGATAGGCAGCCACTCGAGGTGCCCCGTGGCAGTTCCCAACTTCCGTAAGTGGACTTCGCAGACGTGCGGAAATCCGGGACGTTAGACTTACGATGATTGTTCTAGCGAGCGTTAGGCACGCATCCCTACTTCGCAACTAGTTAGCCAGGGGCCACGGCCGCTAACTGCCACCTGCAAGCCCCGCAGAGTGTGTCCTAAAAAACTGGTTACTCGTTAATCGTTTAACCGGGTCTTTACAAAGCCCCCCCCAAGATGTGATCGTACCCGCATGCACTTTCGAATTGTAGCTTCTGCCGAGTGTGTAGGGGCATGGAAAATTAGGCCCCGTATTAGGACCACGGGGCACGTTACCGACGCAGTTAGCCATGCACACTCCTTTGAACCTACCTACTCGACCACCGTCTTGCTCTACTAAGGACTTTTTTGGCCATGCAAGATCATGCGGTCATCTGATGGAAGGCGTCGTGAAGGATTCAGAGCCTAATGGACAGTCATGCTTTCCCAGGTCAATGGCTGGCAACCCAATTTGGACGAAACACTCGTGGCCAAAGCCCACATTCAGAAACAAGGCTATCGCCGATCTTTACTCACTTGATTATGCCAAAGGATCGATGCCCTGTGGCTTTGTTGTATGCAGCTTTGACAGTTTCATTTGTACGGTTGGTAACCGCTGATCATTTGCGACGGCGCAAGGAGGAAATGCGACTTGGCCAAGCCGCCACCAGTCAACAAATGCTGCAGATGTACGATATCACATTCTCGCATGATCGAGCAAAACTACTGCGGAAATCCACAATGCGCGAATCACCCTCAGCAACGATACTCAAGTTTTCATGAATCAAGAAACATCTTGGGGGTTCGCTTTGCAGAACAAACGCAATAAGGTAACGGAAGGTAAGGTCCCTACCTATGTACCGAAGTACTCGCAGAGCTTCCCGGGGCATAACCATGGTACCGATCCCTGTTCTCGGCCGCTAAAGGGCGCATCGACCCGCTGGCTTCAGCTGGAAGCCCGGTAACTGATTCCCTCGTATGCGGCTTGCAGCATCCCTATTACAGAAAAGCTCAGGGGAAGCGTTAATGCTTCAAGCGTTGATTGTTATTCCTTGTTAAATTTGTACAAACCTCTGCATCGAATCGCAGTTGCGGTTGTCAGCCCCGAAGCTAACCGTACTCGCTTGGAAATATTCTAAGGATTGAAAGGATTAATCCAAGCCGAAATCATCGGCTGGAAGGAGCATCTAGTAGCGAAGGTCCAAGCCCCAACTTGACTTCGCTAAGAGGTCCCGCCCCCACGAATTTCCTAAAGGGTCCACGATGGGCCATCCAATTTGGTCAACAGATCGAATCCAGACTTTCAGGGCGATTCGAACTTAGAATCACCATCTGTGGCGAACACCACACACAGTACACAGTAGGTACCTTATGTTATAAACTCTGTCCATCGTACCAAAATACACCCAGGTGTAAAGCTTGGTCGTGGCTCATCTCCCGGGTAAGCCACGGCAGACCGTACATTTACCCGAGCACAACCACGGTACAGTTAAGTCTTAGCTCATCTTTCCACGATTGCGGATTAGCATGTGGCTTTTGCTGTCTGGTATCAACCCTCAATCTGTCAACATCTATCTAGGACCTTATTAATGAGGCACTTCTCCGCGCAACTGTTCGGTCTCAGCCCTCGAATTCAGACTTCAGCCTCTTCAAAGGCGTCTAATCTCGCTAATCTTGCAGCCACACCTCCGTAGAACCGGGTTCGAGATCAAGATCTCCCAGCTTTTGCCAGCCCTCGGGAAAACGAACGCCTCAAAAGTAGCTTCTAGCCAGCAACAACATGTTCAAGGCGCAAGTCCTCCGTGAACGCGCCTCGGAAATGTTGACACTCGTTCCCGCCACCAAGATATTACCTATCCTACCTACCTAGAATCATGAAACATCCTTTGGTCTGATCTATAGAAGATTTGACAAATGTATGCAAGTCTGAATCAAGAGTGGCGCAACCGTTGTATGCTCACCGAGCATGACCGGGACGCTCATTAATGCGGGGCGTTTGCCACGTTTACCATCTCAAGATCTAGACCTTGCGGCATTCTAAGCTAGTTGACAGAATATCTTCTCTTTTTGCAAAGATTTAATTTAAATCCAATATGAGACCACATCTGGGTTTCCATTTCTCAAGCGGACACCGCATTGGGCTAGTCATCTCATTATGTCTCACCACGGCCCGTATCCGATCTTTCGGGAAAGTTTCAGACTGCTGGTATGTCTGAAGCATCAATTTTGTTTCTGGACACACGTACATCGTGGGAACTTGAGACAACTCCATCATATCTATTGGACACTTTCGAACATGCTCAGCCCACAAAGGAGGAATGCTGGCGAGGCTGGATAGACATAGCCGAGTCATTTGCAAAGCTTCGTGGGTATTCACGTTACATACCTGCTCACAATATGTTTTTGTCGGATCCCGAAGTCCTGCTCTCCCCGATTCCAGAGCAAGACTAAGGTGCGTCCTGCTCCTTTTCTGTCATACATTTCACACGACTTCACCTTGGGTTAAGGTACGTTCTGTATGGAGTCATCAAGCCAGAATAGTCGTTAGGGGGGAAGCTTAACTGGGTGCCTCTGAATCCTTAATGCTCTTTCAAACGTGAATAGGATTGGACGTCATGACCAAACATCTGGACCATCACCTGTCCATGTCGCTTACGAATCATTTTACACCGGAAAACAAAGCCACAAATGTATTCGACCCTGGGTCCCGGAAATGCACGATCGTTCCTGCAGCCCATAGCCGATGATGCAACATTCCATCCCGTCTATACATAGTAATGCCACGAGCCTGGTAGTCTTCTTCCAGCAATCACTCACACCACCACACCACCCTTCTGAAACCTTACGCTTGGACCCAACTCAAATGCAACGTCATGTGATCAAGATCAACCTGTCATGCGCCAATACGGCTAGACCGAGCCCGCGCAGAGAGTCTTGCAGGTGTCCTTGATGCTTCAATATGTTGAATCGAGAATATGCGTCGCTACCCAACATGCGAACGGTCACTGCTGACATACACCATCTGAATCATGGTCTAGAGCTCTGATTACAGACATCCTCAAGCTAAACTTCCACGGAGCCGAATAGCCTTCAAATAGCCTTCCGGACATGGTCGTCCAAACCACCCACCCACCCAACCAGCGACTTTATCCCTCGTAAGTACGTTACCCAAAAACAAAGCAATCAGCCATTGCGCACGTGCTCACAGATCTTCCCAAACCCAGATCAAATCCGATCAGATGTCCCAAGGCAATGGTACCTCCCGTGGAGATCCTGCCCATCAATCTTACATCTTGCACCAGTCCCAAAACAGCAACATGGTAACCCACGGCCAAGGTACATCCACACCCACACACATGCACAAGGATAACCTTACCCGCACAACACTCTTCCGCTCTCTGAATTCTCTGAAACATGTCCAGCCCTACCAAGTCCTCCAGCCCGCACCCGAGGACTTTACCCGAATATCCACGCTTTGGGCTGGAATTACGCGCGTACACACACCCCATCACCTCCAGAGCGATTGCCGAATGAATAGAGTAGTCGATATCTATGACTGTCACCCCAATTCGTGAGTAACGCGCTGAGAGAACACATCTTGTATCGCACAGTCACATGACCATCTTATTCAGTGGAATACGCCTTTTTCTCTCTCCTGAAACACCTCTCTATCTGTTCTGCAGAAATATACATTCCGCTACGTTAAGCCAGAGGACCCCCTTTATCACACAAGCATGATACCCACAAACATTATACCCACAACAAGTTACTCCTTACAGCATAATCAGGCCACAAACTTCAGACTCCGATTAATGATTCTATCCCAAAGAGCTACTCACCACATCACAATAAGTCAACTAACGCATCCTCTATATCACATAACTACTCTACTATTGTATAGTAGACTTGTAATTATATCACGATAAGCTGAAGAACTCATACCCTACATTCACTACAAGTACAATTAGGTAACAAATTTCAGACTTTGATTAATGATTCCATCCAAAAGAGCTGCTTACCACCTCGCTAAGCTTGGCAATGTATTCTCTATATCACATAGCTACTCTACTATTCTATAGCAAATCCAATATTACACTATAATGAGCTCAAGAACTCTATACCCTATATTCACTATAAGTATAGGGGACCAACCCCTTTACCATACCCTAATAATCTAATTAAGGCAACCCTTACATCACACAGCTACTCTACTAATCTATAGCAGACTCGTGATAATATTACAATGAGCTCAAGAACTCCATACCCTACATCCACTACAAGTACGGCCGACTGACATGTCATCACGTAGCGATGAGCTAAGAAACCTATCCTTTATATCATATAGCTGGTCTCCTACCCTATGTCAAACCCACCATCCCACCATAACAGGTCCTCGAACTCCATACCCTACATCCACTACAAGTACCTCCTCCCTCCTTCCTAAATCAAACCACTTATCCTCTATCCCATTCCCAGCACGCCTCGCTTCGAAGTCCCATACCCTATATCCTTACAAATCCATCACACCTCGCCACACCACACCTCCCCTTATCTCACCACCTCCCCATAAACCAAAAGCCTTCCTTTGTTAATCGTAAGCTAGGGATATAGAGGTCCCTCAACTTAGTCAATCCACTGCGCGGGAGAGGAGTATAAAAATCAGAACTTCATACGTACACTAGACACACTCCGAAATCGAAATCAATCTCAGAGAGCGAGTGTTGTTTTATCACTTTATCACCACCACCACCACATCCCATAACTTCCATACCATACCATACAGAATACAAAACCGCTACACCATTGTACCAGCGCCATTAGGAATCGAACCTAATACGATTAAGTACAAATCCGCAAATACATACCATACCATACCATACCATGTCAACAAGCTAAAAAAACTCACTCAACCAACCTTTCATCACATATTCCACATGCTCCATCATACCTCCAAACCAACTCCCATCAACCCCCTCACACATCTACACGTTTCCACAAAGCAAGCAAGCAAGTAGTAATCCTATATTCATTACTCATTCATTAAGACACTTCATCATAAACCCTAAAAACACACCCCAAAAAAGAAGAAGGAAAGAAAGGAAAAACGAAAAAAGACGCAGGCGATAAAATCACCCACGCCCAAGCNACTATAAGTATAGGGGACCAACCCCTTTACCATACCCTAATAATCTAATTAAGGCAACCCTTACATCACACAGCTACTCTACTAATCTATAGCAGACTCGTGATAATATTACAATGAGCTCAAGAACTCCATACCCTACATCCACTACAAGTACGGCCGACTGACATGTCATCACGTAGCGATGAGCTAAGAAACCTATCCTTTATATCATATAGCTGGTCTCCTACCCTATGTCAAACCCACCATCCCACCATAACAGGTCCTCGAACTCCATACCCTACATCCACTACAAGTACCTCCTCCCTCCTTCCTAAATCAAACCACTTATCCTCTATCCCATTCCCAGCACGCCTCGCTTCGAAGTCCCATACCCTATATCCTTACAAATCCATCACACCTCGCCACACCACACCTCCCCTTATCTCACCACCTCCCCATAAACCAAAAGCCTTCCTTTGTTAATCGTAAGCTAGGGATATAGAGGTCCCTCAACTTAGTCAATCCACTGCGCGGGAGAGGAGTATAAAAATCAGAACTTCATACGTACACTAGACACACTCCGAAATCGAAATCAATCTCAGAGAGCGAGTGTTGTTTTATCACTTTATCACCACCACCACCACATCCCATAACTTCCATACCATACCATACAGAATACAAAACCGCTACACCATTGTACCAGCGCCATTAGGAATCGAACCTAATACGATTAAGTACAAATCCGCAAATACATACCATACCATACCATACCATGTCAACAAGCTAAAAAAACTCACTCAACCAACCTTTCATCACATATTCCACATGCTCCATCATACCTCCAAACCAACTCCCATCAACCCCCTCACACATCTACACGTTTCCACAAAGCAAGCAAGCAAGTAGTAATCCTATATTCATTACTCATTCATTAAGACACTTCATCATAAACCCTAAAAACACACCCCAAAAAAGAAGAAGGAAAGAAAGGAAAAACGAAAAAAGACGCAGGCGATAAAATCACCCACGCCCAAGCCCAATGCTCGCGAGCAATGCTAAAATACATCCCATCCAATCCATTCATCCATCCAACAACAGCAATCAATTTTTCTCCCTCTGTCTCGGGAATGCATTCATCAATCTTCCAAGTTTTCGCATGAGCCAAGGGAAAAGACATCAGCAATTTTCCAGTATCTCCCCCTCTCTCATGAATGCATTCATCATTCTTCAAAGTTTCGCATGAGCCAAGAAGAACATCAACATAAGTCATTCATCCCCGTCATCCCATCTTTTCCAAGTCAAGTCTCATCATGCTCTCATCCCTCTTCCCATTCGCCTGTCAATTTCAAAGCCATCCATCATCCTCCCCTCCCTTCCCCCCACCATTCCCCAAGCCCCCACCCAAATCCAATTTCGGCATCTCCAGCTTCGGAGCCACATCCATCTTCTTCGGACTTTTCTTCGGACTACTCGCCACTCTCCCAGTCTCAACCTTCAGTCCCTGTTTAACATCCCTATGATCCCACCCATCCTCCACCGCAGCCCCAACCCACGTACTCAATGCCTCATGCACACCTCCATACAATTTCTCCTTACAAGTCCTTAAACTAACACCCATGACTTTTTCAAAGCCACTATCTTTCAGGCCTAGTCGAAGGGCGTTGCGCTCCTCCCTTGTGGGAAGCGAGGCAATGATTCCGTTGAGGAGATCAACGTGTGCGGTTAGGTAATTGGTAGCGTCCCATTCTACGCCACCGATATAAGGAGCTGCGGGGACGGGGGGGTGTTCGCGGGGGAAATGGCGTTCGGTGTAAGTAGGGGCGGAGGGGATGGTGGGGTGGGGGATTATGTTTACGGGGTGGAGGAAGATCCAGAAGACTTCTTTGATGACGGAGTCGAGTTCTTTGTGCCAGATGCGGTAGGGGCGGGGGTGGTAAATGGAGGTTATGAAGCCGGGTGGTTGGGCTTCTTCTGGGGGTGCTGGGTCACGTAGATAGGCAAGGACGATTTGAGCTCGGCTGGTGAGGTCGGGCGTTGGCGCGGTGCATAGATAGTTGTAGAGGAGTGTGATGATGATGTTTCGCGTAGAGAATTCGCTTGGGCCTTTCTTCTCTTTGTCAAAGAGCATGCCGAGGAGAGTTGGAAAGAGGGTTGAGTGGATCTTAGATAGCTGGTAGAGGGCCGAAGAAGTCGTTGACAAGGCTTTCAAGCAGAGCAGGGTCTCATGAAGCAGAGTATCTTCATGCTCGACTCTGCACTTGCATGTTAATCAATTTCTTCTCACTGGAAAAAGTCTGCATACCTCCATTCCACCTTATTGATGCGGTATAATAGTTCAACAAGCTCCATCATGCCTCCTTGAGCAATGAATGCATCAACCCAGTCTACGGTTTCGTTCCTTAGTAGCTGGCGCAATTTATGGACCTTGCCAACCTCGACGATCTCTGGCTGCTGCACTTTCTTGAGGTATTCAATGTAATCATCAGGCACAGCTGGTTTGCTAGCCTTACTAAAGAAGGCGAAGCCCTGGCGAGCACCGTCGGATTTCAATGACGTGGATGATGCTGACGGTGTCAGGCCACCAGATTTGCTTCGTTGATGAGTGCTTGGCCGTTCCGACTTCTGCTTCTTGGAAGGTGAAAGGTCGCTTTTGCTCAAGGTAAAAGTAAGACTCCTTGGCCGGGACTTCTTGGGAGTCTCCGGGGCGGATTCGGCGTTCAACCCATCACCAGCGCTGCTCATGGACGCGTCTGCGGTCTTCGATCGTCTCCCTGTGCTCGGTCTCGATGACTGGAAAGATAAACCCTCTGTACTCGAAGTGGATCCTGAAATAGACTTATGTTTGTTAACAAAATCTGCCTTGATATATGTGTCCAATGATCTCATTTTATCGCGAGTATGCTGAGGTACGTTTCTAGCATCCTGAGCGAATGTTTAGCTGCCATACATGACTCGTCAAGCAATACGATACTCACCAATAAGGATTCGAATTCATTTTCGATGGCGCTAGCATCGAGCTCGGAATTCAAGGAACTTTTGGTGGGCTCTCTTGGAAGGTCTTTACTTTTGCTATCGAGTGCTGCTACTGCAGCCTTCACGCGAGATTCCTGGCTTACCACAGACGGACCTAAATGAGAAGAGACGTCGCGGGCGATAGGGTGGTCTGTTTTGGGCCACTGGCTCGAACGCTTGTCTTCGTGGGCAGACTTCTGGCTTGAATTCCCATCTTGTGCGGCCTGCGCTTTCTGGCTAGACTTGTTTTCTGGATCTTTCTCTCGACTAGATCTTCGCAGCCGTGATACAGTCTCAGCAAAGGATGCTGAAGTGGGTCCTTGCGGCAAGCATTCCGATTTTGGCCGTGGCTTAGGCTCACGCCTTCGAGATAAAGTGGGTTGCTGAACATCCTGAAAATTCCTTTGCTTGGAAGGCGAGTAGTCCTTGGGTGTATAACGGGCCATTTCTTCTTCCGCAGTAAAGCAGTCATTCAGAGGTATCTTGGTAGTATTTGATTTCTCAAGGTCTTGCGTAGCAAACTGTGCCCATATAGGTGGAGGCGGCCCTACAGACCTCAATGGTCTCTCATTTTGGTCCTTGACCTGTTGACGGCCTTCCTCTGCTTTTATACTCTTTGACCTGGGTCTCGAGAGGAACGCTGCAAGGCTTGTAGAAGATTTCGACTTCTTCATCTGTTTCTCTTCCTGCTTTTCAGATTTCTGACTTGAACCTCTCACTTTCTCTTTATCCTTAAATGTCATGAACGACGTAGAACTCGTTATCTTCCTGTTTTCTTTATACACGTTATTGTTCTCTTTCTGCATATCTTCTGATTTCCTTGGTGACGGTGGCACGCGGCTCCTGTTACCGCTGTCTTCTCGAAGATGTTGTCGTCCGTTGGGATGATCTGGTGGTAGCATTGGGCTCCCTAGGGCCACATAACCATTTGAACCTCCATAGTCCTCATTCCACCTGGTTTCCATGGCCTTGGCGGATGGTTTTCGCTGGTGATTTCGGGGCATGATGGATTTGAGCACTGATGAAGTAGACTCTTTGTGTTGGTGTTTCGACGGTGAGGCGCTAGGTTGTGTTGTGGTATACATCTTTAAGGAATCTATCAAGCAAGTATGTTAGCGCTTTAGGATCCGTAGACATGGATTTAAATGTTGGCTACCAAGTTGATTCAGTGATGCTTAACGGTACACCCAAACAACTGTGTTACGCAATCACCGTGCTTAGAAGCTGTTGATTGTCAATCGGTCCCATCCTAGAGTCTTCTCTCCTGTAGCAAGATTTCCCGGCTTAGCCCTCCTATAGTCATAAACAGCGTTGCTCGAGGTCCCACTGTCGCTCCTATCGCGGCTCAATTGTCTTTGTTGACTGCCGACTCGTAGTCCGAGCAACGAGCCAGATGCGGTAGGGCGCTCGGCCGAATTTTTTAGACCGAGGCAAAACCCCTGTCCATCGTTTGCGTCAGTGATTGAAACTCACCATTGCGCGTCGATGCTTCTACGTTGTATGTTTTATGATCTCCTCTTAATAAGTCTTGTCTCTCTAAATACGTCTATGGTCATATTGTAGAAGACTGACAAGCATTCCTCAACGTCTAGTCTTGCTTTGTTCCACAAGACCTGTAGACCACACCATTATATATAAAAGTGCCACTCGAGGGATAATCGGCAACTCAAAAACTATCTGATGACACTTACCGGAAAATACTGGATCTGGATTGTTTATTGGTCATTCTACGGCTCTGATTCTGTACAAGTGTTCAGCATTTCGTGACGTGAGCATCGCTTCGGGAGAAGTCGCGATCCCCAAATTTAGCCTTTCTAGGGCAATTACTATATCTCGTGACAGACCTGGACCTTCCTGGGGATCCCCAGATTCCAGTCTCCCATGTCTAGCGATACGTAGCATTCCTCCTAAAGCATGAATTGTCCATCACGAACAGATGAACCGCCAGAACATGATGGCAAGAACCAGAGTCCGTCAGCTCTAGCTGCTGATCTGACCACCAGGCAAGACCTCAATGGCATTGTAAATCTCAGAACGAAGCAAGATTTCGGCAAAGAGGCTGAGGATTCTCGTACAGAGACCAAAGTTGACGATTCTGCCCACCTTGCTCGACTTCCAAACGCCAATGACCGAGTAACACAAGAAGACCGGAATACCAAGCGTAAACCTCCAAATCATAACCCAGGGACCCCACCACAAACTCCCAGTAGCACCGCTCGAGCCAGGTCGGTCTATTCCTATGACTCTTCTCCGGATCCTGGGCTCGACAGCACGCTCGCCATCGTCCCTTCAGACGATGACTCGTCTTCACGGAGGAGCGGAACGTTTGTGCGAAGGATACCAAAACCCATTCAGACTGTTGGCAGAATACTGCACAAATTCCTCAAGTTCATTGGACCTGGGTTCTTAGTAGCAGTGGCTTATATTGACCCGGGCAACTATTCAACTGATGTATCCGCCGGTGCTGCCACGGATTTCAAGCTACTCTTCATCGTTCTGATGTCAAATTTGTTCGCCATCATCCTTCAGTCTCTTGCTATACGACTTGGTACAGTCACAGGACTCAACCTAGCTCAGCACTGCAGAGCCCATCTTCCTCGTTGGATGAATATTGCTCTATACCTCCTGGGCGAGGGTGCTATCATCGCCACCGACATTGCCGAAGTACGTTCAATGAAGCTTTTTCTGTTTCACAACTGACCAACGTTGCAGGTCATCGGCTCCGCCATCGCGATCAACTTACTCATTCCACAGATTCCATTGGTGGCCGGCTGTGCTCTTACTGTCTTTGATGTCCTTATCATACTCATCTTTTGGAGCCCTAGCGGTTCCTTAAAGCGCCTTCGTTATTTCGAGTATTTCGTGGTAGCTCTGGTGTTCGGCGTGGTGATTTGTTTCTGCATCGAGCTTTCATTCATACATGACCATAACCACACTGCTGTTGGCGATGTTTTCAAAGGGTATCTTCCTTCCTCAGCTATTGTAGACGGATCAGGGATATACCTCAGCTGCGGCATCCTTGGTGCAACCGTCATGCCCCACAGCCTCTATCTGGGAAGCGGCATGGTACAGCCTCGACTTCGCGACTTCGACGTCAAAGCTGGAAACAGTGTTCCGGATGTCTCAAATTCCAGCAACAAGGTTTTCTATAGACCCTCGATAGCCGCCATTCGAGCATGTATGTCTTATTCGATTGCAGAGATAGTAATATCGCTCTCTGTTTTCGCCCTCTTCGTAAACAGCGCCATTCTGATCGTTGCTGGTGCTTCGCTCAGCTCCACTTCTGCGGCCGAAAGTGGCGATCTTTTCGGCATACATACACTTCTCTCGAAAACCCTGGCACCTGCTGCTGGAACGGTCTTCGCGCTCGCTTTGCTTCTCTCTGGTACATCAGCGGGCATTGTCTGTACTATAGCAGGTCAAATTCTTAGCGAAGGTGCCCTGAACTGGAAGATCGCACCTTGGTTGAGAAGATTTGCCACTCGGACGATCAGCATCATACCTAGCATAATCATAGCCGGCGCAGTCGGGAAAGAAGGCCTTTCCGCGGCTCTGAACGCCACTCAGGTTGCATTGAGCGTTGCACTTCCCTTCATTTCTGCACCATTGATATATTTCACTTGCCGCAACAAGTATATGATTGTGGGTGGTTTGGGACGTGTGGCAAGGGACGATCCGGATGGTGAACTCGAACTCGATGACGAGCCCGAGTTGAAAAAGATGAGAAATGCGTGGTGGCTGTCAGTCTTTGCGGTCCTTATCTGGCTGATAATAACAATAATGAATGTGGCGTTGTTGGTCCTGTTGGGTTTGGGAAAAGCATGAGGCATCTGGCTGGGGAACGGCATTGGAATCAGAGATCATAGGTTTGGCTCGGCGCTGGAGGTTGCTATCCATAGGCATAAGCTAAGTATTCGTGACGAGATATGTCAATCTTTGTGTATAGGCCTTAATTTCTAGATTGCTTTTCGTCGAATCTCGGCTGCCGGACAGCTCACCACCCCCAAACGTCCCGTAATGCCTAGACGTTGACATGTAGAATCCAGGTTACTGGTAGTTTCCACCGCGAGTCTTGCAAAAGAAGAGAATATCTCGTTGTCGTCTTTCGAAATGACACTTCGCCCAAAAAGTGGCTGGACGTCCAGAACCATAGAGATTGAGCCCCACCATCATAATGCACCAGCGCCTGACGCAAATCGAACTGTTATAAGTAACCCAAACACCTCCCAATGCACATTTCCTTCACAATCCCTCACCCCGCCGCCTCCTTCACCTTCGCCCCTTCCGGCGGCTCATCAACAAAACTCGGCACCTCATCCTGCAAAAACCCGGGCACCTCCCCACTCCCCTGCGCCAACGCAAACCCTCCCTCCATCTCCGCCTCCTCCCCCAGCGCCTCCAACTCCGCATCCAACTCCGCCTCATCCACATCCTCAGGCACATCATAACTGCGACTCATACTCTCCTGAATCTCATTCCCGACTTCCATCAGATCCTGCATCTCATCCTGCATGCGCTCAATCTTATCGATATCCACCTTCCCATACTGTTTTCGCAAAGCTTTATTCGTGTCTTTCATGACGTCGACGGTCGTCATGACGTTTTTGAGGTTGTCGGTCATCATGGAGGCTTGTTCCATGTTCCAGGATTGTTGTTGGAGCTGGTCGCGCTGCGATTCGTACATTTTGCGGCGTTGGAGGATTTTGAGGGCTTTTTGTTTGAGGGCGGTTTTGCCGGGGCCGTCGCGCATTTTGGACATGCGTTGTTGGTAGGTTGTTAGTTCGGCGTTTAGGGAGGCGAGTTTGACGTCGATGGAGGCGGCGTGGGTGTCTGTCTGGGAGGCGGGGGATGTGTTAGTTTGAGGAGAGGGCCTTGGTGGAGGGGAGGGGAGGGCGCACGGTTTTGATGGCGGTGTCGAGGGTGGGCTTGGGACCGGTTTGTTTGGCGCCGAAGAGGCGGTTCATGATGGGCAAGCAGTGGTGGAGTGGTGGTTTCTAGGATGTCGTCTGGGGAGGAGGATTGTGGGGTTGGAGTTGGAGATACAGTAAAAGTGTTTGCCTGGCCCTGACCGTTGACGTACCAAGCTTGGACCAGTAGTAATCGTTCGGGAGTGGCCGAATGGTGGAAGATCCTTCAAGGCTGAAATTAGCCATCACAGGGACAATTTCTCGGTCGTTCTATTGTTTACCCTGTCTCAGACGTATGATTGTATGAGTATGTAGGTTACATTGAAGGGACCCTACGTCTCAGTGCCGAACCATTCTCCATTGCGGCTGGCGGCAATAGGGTGAGAAAGGGGCTCGCCAAAACGTGGCAACAGGGGGGAGCTCCCGACTGGTAAAGAATGAATACCACCCTCCAAACAGGGCACATCTCTCTCTGATGGTGATATCACTCCATTGCCTCGAGTCCAAGATGCTCCATGTTTCTAGCTTAGCAGCATACTGCAAGTTAACATAGTTGTAAATCTATACTATTACATTTGGATGGGGGAAATGAGAGCCGGCGATATTGCTGGGATGCTCAAATAGATCTTAGCGGGCCCCGGACGCCGGCTAGCAACCTCCAATTCCCAATCTGACGTTTGTAACAGCCAACCCTTCCCTCCAGAAGTCTGCATGTAATCATCTACATCTGCTGTATTGACAACGCACTCTCCTTTCCACTTGAAAGCCGCCTGCAGATTAGCTATCTCCGACTAGTAATACCGCCCGAAAGAGTCCCCGGAACAAGCCGACTCTTGACTTGATTTTACCTACTCGTACGACTTACACACGACACCTGTGCCTAGGTTGAAAACAGTCCTAATCAGGCTCATTGGGATTTCTTCTGGCCTCGGTCATCGATGGTATACACGTGCGAATGTGGAGCACCCCTCGATTAACACCAGCTCAACTGGCGGACTGTTCTAGCTATCTCGAGGACACTTGCATGAATACATTCAGGAGTCCTCCATTCTGTATAACCATCACCGCATCCGCTCTACCGACCATTTATGCACCCTGGCGTCCGCTATAACATAGGTCACAATGTTTTGGCGGTTTGGGGGATATGCAAACATATCCACGCTCAACAATATCCTTGAAAAACCCGATGTCACGCTTGAGGAGGTCTTGGACGAAACAGACTTGATACAGGAGCTGAAGCAATCTAATTCAAAGCTTATAGAATTTCTGAGGGACGAAAATGTACTCAGACGTTTGCTGGAATTGGTCATCGTTCCACAAGCCCCCCGGCCCGAAGACGATGGTGAAGATGAGGACAGCGAGGAGGAGTCGATGCGCGAGAAGTCATTGAGCCCATTTCGAAGAAAGAAGGAGAAATCAAAGCGCCAGGAAGAGATAGAAGAATGGGAGAAACAAGAGAAGGCCCGAGGGCAAAAGGCATACACTGCATGCGAGGTTCTGTCGTCGGAGACTTGGTCTATACTCGAGTCATTGATGGAGAATCAGCAATTGTTACGGACCTTTTGGGACTTCTTGAAAAGAGAGGCGCCGTTAGATTCTACGGAGGCGGGATATTTTACCAAGATCAACGAGACTCTGCTGGACAAGAAGACGGAAGAGATGATGCATTTTCTCCAGTCGCTGGACGGTATCATACCAACTATGCTGAATCACATTGATTGTGCAGCAATCATGGATCTATTGCTTAAGATAATAAGCATGGAAAAGAGTGAAGGCGGTATGGGCGTGGTTGATGTATGGTGCCCAATGCTAATCTCTAAGGCAAGTAGCTAACTTGAAATGCAGTGGTTACAGAGTCAGAACCTCATGCCCAGATTGCTTGCCTTTTTAGAGAAAGACAACGCGCCAGGAACCCAAACATCAGCCGGCGACTTCATCAAAGCCATTGTTACTATCTCAGCCAACGCCTCCCAAAATGAACAATCTTGTATAGGTCCGAATAATTTGACAAGGCAACTTGTTTCCGAGCCATGCATAGAGAATCTGCTGTCGAACATGCTAAGAGGTGGTAATCCTTTGACTGTTGGAGTTGGTATGATCATTGAGGTTATCAGAAAGAATAATTCGGATTACGATCCCGACGTAGGAGCCGGTCCGGACTCGGTTCCTTCGAGTAATGATCCCATATACCTTGGCACTCTGCTACGATGTTTCGCAAAGCGCGTTCCCGATTTCATGAACCTACTTCTAAGCCCAAACCACGCCATCGCTGATGGCAACAGCCAGATCACCATCAAGAGGAAAGAGCTTGGAGTTGCTTTTGGCAACAAGATAGAACCATTAGGGTTTGATCGCTTCAAGACATGCGAGTTGATGGCGGAACTCTTACACTGTAGCAATATGGGACTGCTTAATGAACGTGGGAGCGAGGCTTTCGTAAGGCAAAGAGACGAGGAGAGAGAGCGATTAAAAGCTGAAGGTGCCTTGAATGCGAAGCTTCCTGCCTCGGCCGTCACAGAATTCTCGGAGGATAGCACCAACTTCGTTAATGGCGTCTCTCCTTTAGGTCTGAGCTCGTCTTCCGAAGAGACACGAAAACTGGAAGTCCAAAACAATGCTGAGGATGATGGTTTCGAGGACGTTGGTAACTCCGCAGATCTTGGAGAAGACATCAAGGACGACTTTGATGAGGCGGATGAGAGATCGCCCTTCGAGAGAGACCCGGAAACCGCACCTGCCACAATGCCCAGCTTACTCAAGCAAGTGAAACCTCGATTAGATCTGGACGAGGAGTTCGTCGACGAGCCTTTAACTTCTCCCAGGCTAGAAGCCGTGGATGAGAAAGAGGCCGAGATGCCAGAGGCCGAAGTGCCTGAGCCGTTATCGCCAAATCGGGAGCCCGAGCCGGCATCGCCTACATCGGGCTTGTCATCTGGGGTCAAGGGTCTCGCAGTTGGCGAAGATACCACCATGGCCGATCATGAGCCGCATGAGGCTTTTGAGTCTCCAAACGATACCGAGATACACAGGGAGCTGGCAGACGGTCAACAATTAAGCCCACCCCATATCAACACAGATGCACCTCCGTTGCCGCATCGAGAAAGACCTTTAGATCCCATGACTCCAGATACTCCAGAAGCACAAAGCCCTCGAGGTCTCTCCCCGCATCCGGATGATAAGCCAGCCCCTCTATTCGCAAGCCGCCCATCTCCACAGCCACAGCTCGATGATCACCTAACCCCTACCGAACAGGAAGCAAGTGGAACCCATAGTCTCAGTCAGGAAACCATTGATTCCACATTAGGCCAGGAAGGAGACAGTGATCGATCGATAATAATGAGCGGCAATGACCAAAGCTACTCAAATCATTTCGAGTATGATATTGATGGTCAGCCCATGGTGGGCGATTTCTTAAAAATGATGTTTGTGGAACATCATGTAGTACCCACAATACTGGTAAGCAAGGGCTCGTGCCTTCGCTGTCTTGCGTTGCTGACAGAGTCTTGAAGGATTTTTTCTTTCGATTTCCTTGGAATAATTTCCTTCACAATGTAGTATATGACGTTGTACAGCAGGTATTTAACGGCCCCATGGATAGAGGTTTCAATAGGACTCTCGCTATCGATCTTTTTCAAACCGGACGCATAACAGAGCGCATAGTAGAGGGCCAGGTACAAAGCGACAAGGCACAAGCGAGGAACAACATGCGATTGGGATACATGGGTCACCTTACACTTGTGGCCGAAGAAGTGGTCAAGTTCAGTGATAGGCATCCGCCAGAATTGCTGTCGCAAATCGTGCTCGAGAAGGTTACGAGCACGCAGTGGAGCGAATACGTTGAAAATACTCTTTCGGAAACACGAGAGAGAGACAATGCTATACTCGGAGGTGTCAGACCGGATATGTCGCTTGGTCCAAGGCAAGCAGTCTTGAATGCTGTCAACGCAGCTCATGGGTTTGGCACTAGTGCATCTTCGGCCCTGGCTAATGCTGGGCTCAACGGTAACCCAGGTCTTGACTCGATGGATCTTGCAAGCAATGGCAGTGGTACATCGAATGGCGCTTTCGGGATCAGCAGTGGTGGCTCACTACTAAGCGGATTCGGTAGCTCGAGCGACGAAGAGGACGAGGAGATGGAGGAGCTCGAGGACGGGACCAGTCAGGATCCGGTAGGCAATCTTTCCTTCAACGACGTTGTCATGAATGAGCAATAGCACGCGAAAAGCGTCACCAGCATCAGCGTGGGATACGGGGCATACAAAGCATACGGAAAACTTGGGCCAGCATGGTTGTAGGATTGGGGTGTATGGCTTGAGGGTTGGGGATGTCTATGCTACGAACATCCAAGTAGCCATAGCTTCAACAAGCTCCCATCGCGTGTACCTGCTCTGACTCTGCCAATCGCTCTCGGCGTAGGCATCTTCCAGTGCTGGATTGCAACCCCACCTATCCCACCCCCCACCTTCCCTAACCCTAAGTTACTCACCTTCTCAATACAAACACCGGCTGACATAGCGGTCCAATAGTTCCTCCCAACCCACCCAACCCTCAACCTAACGGCCAACCCACCCACTGACCCACCTCCAGCCCCACCACCTCTAAATCTTCCCCCCAGCCGAGCCCGCCGCCAACTCGCCGCCCGCCTCGCCTTACACAGAGAACAAAGAGCCGAATCCGAGGCCGAGGCCGAAGCACACAATAATCTCCACATCGCTGACGGAGCCGCTGAAGAGGATGACGAGGATGACGAGGACGTGCCCCTCCACTTCGGCGAACCATTACACCATTCACCGAAGGTCCATGCAGATGATGGTGATGAAGGGTTGAAGTCTCCACCTGCCGGCATGCATCGGCACCTAGATCTGAATGATTTCGCCAATAGCCCGGCTGCGGATGCGGAGGATGTGGGAAGTGATGAGGGTAATCTGGAGGATGGGGAGGATGGTCATGATGTTGAAATGAGGGTTGCGTTGGGGTAGTAAGATACTAACCAGGCTGAAGTAGCGGTGGGCGGTAGGTATTTTTATGTATGATAGGGACAGGAGGAGGGTTTCTTTTTGCTTCGCTGTTGTTGTTTACATAACAAAATTTTCTGTCTGGAAGAATTGTGTGGTGTAGGAGGGAAAACGGAGAGAGATGTTGAGAATTGTTGCATCACAGTATGAGTACTATACCACAGATGTTTTATCACGTGCGCATACCCAATTTTATTATTTCGGTTGCAATTGAACTCCAGGCGTGTCGTTCTCCTACTCCCTGGCCCCACTCAACCCCATTACGTCCTACAACCCTGGTTTGCAACCCCCTCAAAACTAACTTGCACCGCTGCCACTCTCTCTACCTTCGAATTCCCTATACTCTCTCCTAAAGCTCTCTACCCTTGAACAACACCAACCACCTGGCTCCTGACACGCTTCTTAACACAGATACATACATCTCTTAACGCACACCTCTCGAAACACCTGTTAACGCCTCTTAACACCCCCTAACCACTTCTTAACACCTACTTCTTAACACCCACTCCTTAACACACCCATTTCTTAACACCTACTTCTCAACACCTACTTCTTGACACCTACTTCTTAACACCTACCCTTGCCTGTTGCTTTTGCATGGAGGGATGCTGGTGGGATTAGAGATTGTGAACTTGGCGAGGGACTTAGGGGTTTAGGCGGTGTGTGAGGTGATTGCGGCACGTGGGTGAGGGGAGGGAGAGGGATAGTTAGAGGTGAGGATGTTGGTGGATGCGTTTGCGTTTGGGTTTCAGGGAGGGATGTTGGATGATACGTTGTTAAAGTCCAGTGAAATTTCTGGATGTTAAGTCTCAAAAGTTGAGACGAAAAGATAGGGACTTATGCTCTTTTATATGTGATACTCTCTATTATATGCGCTACCTCCGGATTCACAACATAGGCGTCTCATGGAATATGCGTGATACAGAAAACGCGTTGTCTCTCTCCTGGACACTGGGGATACCGCCAGGTGCTTTGTGACGTTGCTTGAAGAACATGCGCGGATGCTGCCAAAGAACGATACGTCCTCCGGTACCCATGATGGCGAATGAACCAAATATTTGTACCCAATAACAGCGTTGGCCGAACGTCGTCATCGCATACCACAAAACGACACCATTTCCTTGCGCTACCATGGGTGTGAGAAGAGGTTTAAGAACCCATATATACCTGTTTACACCATCTTCGCCTCAGCCGCTCCGCCTCAGGATCCACCTGGTCCCCAACAAGAATCATGCTTCTCACAAGTGCAGCGGCATACTTATATGGCACGAATGGTCCAGGGGTAATATCAACGACGTTCAGTCCCCGAAACGAGAGCAGTGTACTCCAGACGCCCAGCCGCGCCTCTGCGACCGGGAAATATTTCATTGGCGGCTCCTCTTTAGGGTGAACCACCGTATGATCCCATTGTGCGAAGGAGACATGGATCGTGGCTAGTGTAACACGAGGCTTCATCCAGACTATGAGTATATACCATAGCTTTTCCAACGGTGTGGATCCAATACCCCACCACCCTTGCGTCAAATGAATGTTGATATGGCGAAGCAAAGCTACTTTGGTCCCAAGCTTTTTTAACCACCAGAGTGCGACTCTTGGATTTCTGAATTCCCATATGTTCTGGCTATAGAAAATTTCCAGAGCTTGTTGATAGAGCTGGGGTTCGCCGGCTGAGGCAAGGAGCATTGTGATGTCGTAATTTGGCTTTTTGGTTTCGTCCTCGGTGCCTTCGACGCTGCCTTCGTAATAGTAAGGTATAAGAGGTTCGTCTTCCTTGACCAGCATGGAGATAAACATCTGCTGGCGAACTTCGTCCGGCCATTCGACAAAGGGAAGGCTTGTTATAGGACGGTCAGAGTTGGGGGAGTTAATGTTGTGCCTGTCGGTAGGAGAAAGGCCTTCTTCAGTGCTAGCATCCGGTTCGGAATCGGCTTCATTTCCGTCAGTCTCTGAACGGGCAGGCGTTAAGTCAGTATCAGCTGCATCAGCCCGAAGGAAACCATTCTCATGAGTTCCAACAACCCTAAGGGCCCTTGTAGGGGACACTTCGTTTTGGGGATACGTCCCAAAGCGAACGCTCTTCTTCTTCTTGCTGCTGTTCGCTTGACTGGTGGTTGGCGGACTTTGCTCCTGATATTCCTCCTGCGCTGCTTCAGCGAGACTGCGTAGGGGATAATATTAGCACCATTCACAGAAGTGTATAAGAACCCTTCGCTACCTTGCTTGCTTCGCCACTTCAATCAGTTGGTGCTCGATCTCTTCTGTC
Source organism: Cladonia metacorallifera KoLRI002260 (assembly GCA_000482085.2). Lineage (NCBI taxonomy): Eukaryota > Fungi > Ascomycota > Lecanoromycetes > Lecanorales > Cladoniaceae > Cladonia > Cladonia metacorallifera. Next base: position 510,231 of record KI911129.1, read on the forward strand.
TCTGTACGACTGTGTAGAGGGTGACATTAGCACAGACCTCCAACGTCTACATAGGATTCTTCAATACCTTGCTTACGTAGCACTTTCGGTCCATATTTGGAGGATCTCGTCGTCGTCAACGTCCATGCTCAGTTCGAACGCCATCTTCGAACAGACCAATCCACAACATCAAGCCTTCGCTTGGATGAAGTAGACTTGGACTGAGATTGCTCGAATCGGGAACATGTGACGACGGTTTGGAAACCATGTTGTAAATTGGCAGGAGCCACTGACTGCTCTGACAGCAACAAGGAAATAAAAGTACGACATAGCCCAGAGGTTTCGAACGATTACCAGATCTCAGGGAGGAACTTCGGTTTGTTAAACATCATAGAACTCCTCAATCGGCTCAACGGTATCCTGTAATTGCGTGTACAAGGTGGAGGAAAATGATGGCAGACAGGGGCTGGGTTTTGAGCGAATCCTGATTCTTCGCATCAGAGCGGGACAAAGAGTCAATTACGAATCAGAAAAAGTTCGTTTATCGTTTGAAGGCGAGCCTGCCCTATGTAGTACAATGATATCCCGACCACCATTGTTCAGCTTCAAAAATCTTCTGTATATATACACGCAAATGCAAGGACCCACCAAAATAACGAACTCCATGTCACTTTCGACTGTTGTGAAAGAAGATCGTGCGAGACTCGATATACCTGACTCCGGCCTGTTTATGTAACGGCTTATGAGTAAGCTTCACCCCACATATCGGATTCTTCTTCAACAGCATCTTCCACGGTCACAACCCTCCTACCCTCCTCTTTCTCCCTCCTCTTCCTCTCCTCCCTAGTGACTAGCCGACTTGGCGTCATTGGGGTAAGCGGCGTGAAAGGCATATATGGACTGTATGGAGTCATAGGCACACCAGTCTGTGGAGTGCGAAGGCTATGATTTGGTGCCTTGCGCTCAAGCACTGTGGCTTTGATCATGGACGGAGGTCGATTAGAATTATAATCGGTTGGATGCTGATTTCTGAGAGGTAAGGGAGCACTACGCAAAGGATTCTGATGCTGTTGTGGATTGCGCTGGGAACTGGATCCATTCAGTGCCTGGGTGCGGAGAGAGAGAGGTGCAGGAGCACGCTTCGGCTTTGGACCGTCATTTGACGAGCCAGACCTATCACTGTCTCTGCTCTGCAGTTCAGATCGACCGTATGTCTCCGNTGCTGATTTCTGAGAGGTAAGGGAGCACTACGCAAAGGATTCTGATGCTGTTGTGGATTGCGCTGGGAACTGGATCCATTCAGTGCCTGGGTGCGGAGAGAGAGAGGTGCAGGAGCACGCTTCGGCTTTGGACCGTCATTTGACGAGCCAGACCTATCACTGTCTCTGCTCTGCAGTTCAGATCGACCGTATGTCTCCGGTATTGTTTGAATAGTAGGTGTGGGGGGAACGGAAGTTCGTGGTGTCGGGAATCTTGCACTTCTTGGACTCAAGCGATCTAGTTGATCTCGAGATCTACTGGCCTTTTTCTGGGGTGGTGTTGGTGGGGGAGGGCCCGGATCATCGTAAACGCGAGGGCTCAGTGGTTCAGCTTCGCCGTATGCGTCATTATAGTCGGGGATCAAGTCTGGGGAGCCCATGGGAGGAGATATCGGAAGATTCCTAACTCCACGTTTCTTACCGAAACTACCGAACGATGATCGTGACGAGTTTCGACTATGGAGTGACAGCGGTGTGGGTCTAGATGATGTTCGAGGTGACTTGGTCAAACTTCTTGTAGTGTCTAAGCGGGGTAGAGGTACGCTCGCTGCGTGTTGACTTGAACGAAGATGTTGTAGTTCTGGCGGGTTTTGTGCCTGTTGTTCCTCGGAAACATTGAGAAGCGACGTGGACTTCTTCTCGTCGTGCTCCATAACTGCGGCATAGAGTCGCTCCATTTCTTTTTGATTCCTTTCCTTATCGTCTTCAATGACGCTTTCATCAAACGTGACCACACTACTTTGCACCGAAGGCTGCTTTTTGTGACCTTTCGCGAGAGAGCCCCAGCCGCCACTACTCCTAGCGCTCTTATTCGGACTCTTGTTGGGGTTGGGGCTGGGCCAGTTGTTCCTCATGTCGACAGTGCTTTCTGGGCTTGGTCCATAGGGATTGCTCTTCGAGGGAGAAATTGGTGAGGGATCGAAAGCTTTCGATACGTCTTGCTTGACGGGCTTCATCATTTCCATAGCCAGCGATCCTGGTGAAGCTTGAGCAGCACGACGAAGACGGCGTCCAACAAGTAAGATAGCTGTGCCAATGACGATGACCGAGAAAACGTATGCACCGATTATGGAGGCAATCTGGGCTGGAAGGTATGATGGATTTCGCAAAGCTGACGCCTGAAGCGGTGCGCCTTTACCTGGAGGAGGCGCTGGAGCCTCCCAGATGCTGACGCGCCAGATATCTTTCGGCGTAGCTGCTGCAGTAAGCAATATAGGCTGCAGTATAGTAATGTATTTGAGGTGAAGAGGCGTCGACATTGTGGGTTCTTTATATCACTTCTGCATCGCCGAGTCTCACGAATCTGAAGAATGTGAGAAGTTCTCGAGGGCACATATGTGCCAGAAACCCAGGGGAGGGGAACCGCTGCTATCTGCATGGCTTGTATGGGGCAGACTGCGAAGAACGTTAACGCTGGCATTTGATTGGACTGAGGGCTGCAGGAACATTGTGCTGGTCCACTGAGCGAGCGCCTGTAAGCGCTGGGGAAAGGCAGACGGACTCAACGGGCTAGCCTAGGGCGTGATATGGCGTCGAGGCTAGAACACCTCTAAACGGACACTCACCACTTTGAAGAAAGATATCACCACAGTCACATCTTTTCTGTACTTTTAGTCCAGTCTTCATGTGTAGACCGTGAAATAGTGTTCAATGGTCACACCATGTCTCGGCCGCGCTTTCATCACGATTCATGTATGCGCACTGAGACTACTGGCCATCCCATTGCGTGTCTTGCAGCTTTTTCGTTTGAGGCTGCACTCAGTCTCGCAGAGTTTCAAGGCAACTCCTGCAACAATTCTTCGCTTTTTTGAGTCTGTTACGAAGTGTATCCCTGGCTGCATAATCTCTGTTCTGTGCCACGTCCAGGTGAAACGTGTCGTGCGTGTGGATATCTTTCAAATGTGTGGATCCGATACTAGGTAATTAGTGACAGAGCAATAAGAAATCAGAAACGTGTTATCTTCAGTCTGTCTCATCGTATAGTCCATTGAATGTGACGTATCGAAATCATTAACGCCAGCCGAGGATTGAATCCAGGATGATATAGACGCCCTTTCCACGTTCTGGGTGTGTGGCTGGATTTCACAATATCTTTCCATATGTACCCATACACAATCAAGACATCCTAGAGACTGACACCATCACAATCATGTCCGGCTATCAACAAGCACCCAACTGCACCACACCCCACAACCCACGCCAACAACTCTGCCATTCGCTTCCCAGTCACCTCTCACCCGTACCCAGTTTTCTTCAAAATTTGATTTTCCGGTGCCTAATTGACCGCAGTCACCTTCACCCGTGGCCCAAACCTCTCCATCTCCTGTTAGCGCAATTATGTGATCAGATCCCACACCAACATCCACCACGTCCACTCCACCATTGATATCTACCAGTCTCACTTCCTCGCCATCTGAGAACTTCGGCAATGCATTTAGTCTTTTCGCTGCACCAGCTTGTCCACCCCAGACGTAAAGATCGCGATCTTCTGACACTGCCGCGCCTATCCATCCACCAGCAGCTATCTTGTCGATTGATATACCCCCAAGGAATGATACTGGAGAAGGCACTTCTGCGGGATTAGCCGGCGTCGGGGTACGTCCTAATGTCTGCGGATGCAATGCAGAACCAAATGTAAAGACCTCGTCCGTCGTAGTAAGTCCCGTGAAACCCGTCGCAGAGCCGCACAGAGATCTCAGAGGAGCGAATATAGGGTGAGTCGATGTTGGGGGCTCGGAAGAGAAGAAGTCTTCGACGGAAGAAAATGTATGGATATGAAGACTTGCAGTAGGCGGGGAGAACTCAATTGATGGTATTCCGGGACTATCTGTTGGAGAGTCCTCATGGGTTGTCTCATGAGAGGCCATCTCTGCGACAATCAGCGAAGGTGGATTATCCTAAGAGGTGTGACCTACTTTTGCAAATGCATACCTCGCCATTGTCGGCTATCGCGATGTGGTCGATGATCAAATTCTGCCGGGCAAGAAAATTGTCTTCATCGAATCGGTGCTTCCTAAGTCTCCAGCCATCGGATTGATCTACGTCGTCCGTGAAGAGGTGGATACTGCCACTTTTGGTCAAAGCACCTATTATGCCACTCACATCTCCGAACAACGTCTTGATATTTCGTGGTGGTGCTCCATAAATTCTAACAGGATCTAATCCTGACGTTCGGAATCCGCGGTGGACCAACGATCCATCATCTTCCACAACAGTGCAGCTCCAGGGTGCGCAGCGAACTCTGATGTAAGGGGATTGATAGACTTTATTGAAACTTAGAATATTTCCATTGTTTTGATATCCTTGGTCCACAAGCTGCTGGTGTGCATTGAAACCACACATATACAGCTCCATGACAATCCCCACTGAATCGAATGGCTGTATAATTACCCAAGGACAGTGACTCTATACATGAATTTGCCGGAAATTGTCTATTCGTATCGGATATTGCGCAATATTCGAGCCTTCTGTAACGATGAATACATCGTTCTTTTGTTGAAGACGTTAGAGACCGTTAGAATACATCTCACCGGGATTCAGATAGTGAGGAGATATAGAATACTCGAGTAGTCAAGCGTAGGATGCCTAAGCCGTGCTGCGGATTACAACTGACTGAAGGATGCCCAATTAAAAGGCGTAGACGGCAGACATACTAATCTAGAACCTCTAATAGAAGAGGCTCAGCAGTCTAGAAATACATCGTTGAAATATTTATATGTAACATCACATAAGATTCGACTTTGAGCATCGCAACTCCTGCCTGGGGCATTGTAGGATCAATGATCAGCGTCAGGACTGGGTAAATCTAGGTGACCAATCACAATCGAGGGGCTCTAAGATTACATAAGCCGCAGCGTATCTCGGGTTTCCCCTCTTCTTTTTCCGCTCATTTTCAAAACAAGAGGTTCGTTGCAGGACAAGAACATGGCTTGAACCTCAACCAGAATATCTACGAAGTGGATGAGGTTATACCCGGTCTTACCGAGCTGGAAATATGCTGGAATATGCCGGATATAACGGGTTTCATAAATCTGGATTGCTTCAAGTGGGGAGAAAACGGCTGAATGGATTGCGGGTTTAACACCGTGCTCTGCAGAGTCGTTCTGACCCGTTTGTTGACTGACGTCGAGGCAAAATGCTTTTTAATTGCTTCTCCGCATTGCGGGGAAGAGTTACTCTAGGATTGTCATGTTATATAAGACCTCGTTGTTCTCGCATTTCAAGTCCTCGCTTTCGTCTCATTGACATAACATTTTGACCCTCTGAACAACTAATAGCAATACAAATTACTCTACACCATCCATCATGTCGAACACCAAAACCGTCCAGGTCTCCCACCTCGGGGCCACAGCTGGCTACCAGATGCCCCACCCCTACGATCCCTCTAAGCCCACCCTCGTCCTTGTCAACTCCTTCACAACATCCTCTGAGCTCTACCGCGGCCAATATGAAAATTCCAAGCTCACCTCGAAGATGAACCTCCTCGCCATTGAACTCCTTGGTCATGGCAAGACCCGCACACCCCACGAGAACTTCACCTACTGGGATACCGCCATCATGAACCTTGAAGTCATGACAGCATTGGGTATCAAGAAGGCTTTCGTCCTGGGTACAAGCCAGGGTGGCTGGATCACAGTGAGGATGGCTTTGCTGGTACCGGATAGGATCCAAGGTATAATTCCACTTGGTACATCCCTCGACTACGAATCACCCCGTACTCGTGAGTTGGGATGCTGGGATGGTGCCGAAGCCTGCACCGGCCCAATCAACCAGTGGACTACCAACAAGACCACTCCCGATTTCGAACCCGATAACCACTACTGCAACTTCTTAATTGACATTGGTTTCGGCAAAAGCTGTCCTCAAAGCACCCGCGACTACTGGATCAAAACCATCAAGTCCAACTACCAGGGCGACGACGGTCGAAGGAGAGCACGCATGGCAGCCATCAACCTCCGCGAGCGAGATGGTCTACACGGCCGCTTATTCGATGTCCGCTGCCCCGTTATGTGGCTCCATGGCATAGATGACGTAGTGTACTCCGTTGCGAACGCCGAGCAGGAAATCAAGATGTTTGTCAACGCTGCCGAAGCGAACCTGGTTACCGTGAAAGGTGGTGCCCACTTCTTGAGCGCTAGTCACCCACAAGATGTCGATAATGCCTTGATCCAATTTGTGGGGAAATGGCACAAGTAAGCTCAATGGCAAAACCACATCTTGTGGCAAGCTAGAGACTGATTTGTGTGTGCAATCAGCCGAAGTAAACTTTGAGCTAGACGATGTATAATGTCATAACATTGTACAAAACTACTACAACAGTTATATATAGTCATTCAAACAAAAGTGTTCCCTCCTGCCACAACATTGAATCACTTCGGATATATCGTAATATCTCCGCTCCCCCCCCCCNCCTCCCCCCAACAATAAAAAACAATGGCCTCCCCCTCCTCCACCTCCGCCCAACCTGCCACCACCTCCTCCGCCTCCCCCCATTCAATATCCCTGCCGAACCCTCCCAACCCTTCTTCCCCCTCCTCATCCACCACCAACAACCCCTCTTTCGCAGCAGCCAACCCCCCCACCTCCTCTCTCCGCTCGGAAAAAGCCCACCGCGAGCAGTGCGCGTATATTTTAGGGAGTTGGGAGCAAATAGCTTGGTGGAGTGGGCATTATGGGGAGGTGAGTGCAACCAAAATTCCGCCACACTTCACTTGAAAAGTTTTGTTTGTTTGAGGGGGAATGGGGGTGGTTATGTGTATGTTTTTGGGGAAGGAAGGAAGTGGGAAGAGGGGAAGGAAGGAAGCAGGAAAGGATGGGTGGTGTGGGAATGGGCTAATGCGTGTGGGAAGTAGAGTATACCACAAACCCGCCTCCGTTTCCTAAAACAGATGATTGGCGCCGAATCGGGGAGTGAAGACGAGGACGAAGACTGGGAGGAGGGAGATGGAGGAAAAGGGGGAAGTGGAGGAAAGGCGGGGAAGAGTGTGAAGAGGAAAGAGAAGGATGAGTATAATAAGAAGTACAGTGGAGAGGATGGGATGGGGAGGAGAGGGGCGTTCAGCTCGGGTTAGGGTGTGGGGGTTTGGTGTACAATGGGGGGGGGAAAAAAAAAGGGGGGGGGGGGGGGGGGTGGGAGGG
>KI911129.1:517691-549732 GCA_000482085.2 Cladonia metacorallifera KoLRI002260
GGGGGGGGGAGAGTGTGGGATGGGATATGGGTTTGAACAGTGGAGCATCGGGTATGGAGGGCATTAGACGGGAGTGTATGATATTGGCCTGAATAACGGAGCATTGTTACGGATTGCACGAGGCGTCAGCATGTCATATGGGTCTTAACGATTCATGAACATAGACATACAGATATTATGAACGTGTTAGGTCACTCATAATATGTACTTTACCAACCAGATATTTATATACATCTAACACAAGTCCCCATCCATCCAGAACTTTTACTCCTCACAATTGCCGTGCCGAGTCATCAACCACTCCTCCCTTTTCATCAAACATGCTCGCCGCATCGCCAACCTGTTTCCTGGTGCTCACTTCTCGGTTCTTCAGTCGCGAACGCATGGCTGCTAGCTTCATCGTCAATCCTTGAGTGTTACCTCTCATGACTGCTAATTGTTATTGCAGAGGTTCGGAGCTGGAGGAAAGTCTGTTTAGGTGGAGGTATACGTCTGTGCCGTATCTGTGAGGGAGAGAAAGAAAGAAGTTAGTTCGTGTTGCATAGACTGGATAGAGTACTACTTACCCTTCCATACTGATCAACTTTAGGTCGCCCCCAAAGTATCGTGCATAGAGTCGACTAATCGGCAGCCCATAGCCGAATCCAGCCATAGGGGCCTTGAAGTCGCTTTTGTTAAAGTCTGGATCTAAGTCTGGCGTTGTATCGACGGTTGTATACATATAAGTCCACACTAGGGGTATCACCGATCTAGGAATTCCGCCTCCTTCATCTGAAATCTTGATTGTTATATCTTCTTTTCCCTCCGCGACGATAACCTTTGTCACCGGAAACTCTTCCTTCTCTGGGCCATGAGTTTCAACAACCGCTCGCAAAGAATTCTTGAGTGTTTCGAACAGCATGTGTGATAGATGTCCTGGCACATACATAAAGTGTAGGTCGGGCTTGCAAACCAATTGGACTTTCGGCGCATCAAACATGCCATAATGATCTTCACAAACGAACCTTGCATTATCAATTGCCTCTTGCGCCAATTCGCGAACATTGGTCTTTGTGCATATTATACCAACATAATTCGGTTCGTTATGGGATCTCTGATCGGTGAGAGCAATATGTTGGCCGATCAGCATCCGAATTCCTATTCGTGACATGTAGAATCGGTCAAGGAAGGATTGAATATCGTTGTTGATCTGCATCCGTTGTCGCTTTCGCTTGTACTCATTAATACCCTGAGCCACCGTTGTCACCACACCATCGTGCCGCCTCTTGATACCCTCTAAGGTCTTTGCAAACTTCTTATTATATGCATTGAGCTCTGGTGGCCACTCCCCTTCGTCTTCTACAGAGGCGTAGTATCTTCTTGCAGGGCTTTTACTAGTACCGCTACTGCCATTGCCGTTCGCTTGCTGTGATCTATATTGGCCTTCCTTTACGCTAGGGTTGTGTGTAGTCTGGCTTAAAATCTTTGATTCCCGACCATTCTGTTTCATTGGCCGTAGCAGCCGTTCTTTGATTTCTGGATCTAGGCTCGGTCTTGGTAGGGTCGTTATGTCCTATCACAACGTCAGCTGTATAGTTCCAAGAAAACGAGGTTGCCTGCTCCGTACTTCAAAGGATTGTGAATACCAGTCTCGGACTTTCTTGATTGATGGCATCTCATTTAGTCCGTCAGGTAGGTCTCCTAACTCCTGTACCCGGTGTGCCAGTCGTATGGGAAGTTCTTCGGAGAGGAATTGAGAGGCGCGGAACAATGTACCTTTGCAATTGGCATATTAGCTGCGCTATTCAAGAGATTCTCCAGTGGGATCAGTAATCCTAACCTGTGGATGGCTTTTCACCAAATTGGACCATCTGCCGCAAGCTTACTCCAGTTGCAGGAAAGCCGGAGTAGTGTTTGATGGTTTGCATCAGCCTCTCTGTTGACTTCCATGACATCTTGCTTGTTTAGGCCTTGCGGCCGATCCCTTTGAAGACTACAATGTGTCCGAACTGCTGCCGCAACTCCAATCTTATGGTCTCTGATAATGGCGCAGCACACGTGATGCCCCACGTATAAGAGTACTCCGGCGGTGTCCTCCGATGAAAAGCTATTGTTAGGACGGCTCAGTGGACCAGCCAGGCTCCAAAAAAGTAGATTGGACGACTCTGAGTGTACTTTAGGTAGTTTAGGACGTAACAGAAGAAGAGAATAAGGAGTGAACCGAGTCTTGTGTATGTGCCTGAGTCATTCAAGCTGGAGTGGGAGCTGTCTTGGCGAGAATAGGGTCCGAGGTCCGGGCTGTTTCCCCCCACAATTTCCTCTATTCCGGCACCTTAACGCCTCCTAATAACCTTAATAACCTGGGGTAAAGGCCTAGAGTACCTGAGGTGGTAACCAACTGTAAAACGTCTGCTCTTTCATCCCGGTTTTGCCCGTTACCCCAAGGACCGCAACCTGGTTGCTGAAACAGCCCGCCGCCATGAATTGCTTCCAATTAGCTTCAGAAAGGCTCTCATGAACAACCTGCACACACTGTTCCCTTGGCCAGTAGAACCGCTCTTAAAGCGGTCCTTGGGAAGCCCCTGATATATATATTAACCTATCGTCCTAATGGAAATGGATTGTTCCTAATCAAGATGACGATGGAGAACGACCATTGGTCACGACGCCCGTGTCCAGGTGTTAGAAGTCTCGTTGGGACGGGGTAGACTTTATGCATGCAAAGCTGGCGATGTGAGCGTGCAGTAAGAGAATGCAGCATAAGTCATGAGTATGGAGCCAACACCTGCCAATTAGCTGCTCGCAACTTTCCAAAAGAAATGGCATGGAAATCAGTGTCCTCAATACGATATCAACGCTCGATGAGCGATAAGCGCTCAAAGGGAGGTGCTCGCTGCTCACTTTTCTCAAATTTCTTATGATACAATCTTTCTGTATGACTTATGCTCCGTTCTCTTACTTCTTAAGAACATAACTCGTGGGAGATGCTCTTGAAATGCAGAATGAGCCCTATGCCCACGTAGCTTAGATCCGAGCAAGTCGCGCTTTCCCATTTCATTAAAATGTCAATGAACTCTTGGTATCAATGCACTCAAGAACACAACAAAACATGATGCGCCCTCATAAGATGGCGTTCCCATTCCCTGGCTATCCAAGTGCTCCTCAAACGCCTCAACATTTTCCATGTCCTGACTCTCCATCAATGCCCCGCAAAAGTAATCCTAATGCTGCTTACAAGCGAACAGCACTCGCATTTGCCATTGCCTTCACAATCTTGCTGTGGTTGATGGGGCCTTGGTTTGCTTCTCCAAACCGGCTAGACAATGTGCCGTTCTCGCTGAATACGGTCGAAGAGTAAGCATTGGAGAGTTTCGCCATCAAAAAAGTGCTGATGACAAGTGAAGCTACTTCGCCCATTTCGAAGGACATCAAGACTGCGGTATCATGTCCAGCGACTTATACATCCCTCCAAGACTACTTGAAGACACTGGCCCAGTACACAAGCTCTACTGCAGCAACCGTGCAACCCTTCTAGAAGCCATGAGTGGAGGTGGACGTCACGGCTTTGAGAGACCCTACTTTCCTGCGGGATGTCACTACCGATGGTATTCAACTGTAGAGATATGTATGATTCTTGAACGCTTCGATGCAATTCTCTTCATTGGAGATGATACTCTCAAGCATATCTACGCTGCTTTTAACATCCTTCTCCGGGAGGACTTGGCGATTGGAGGTCTCAAGCAGTGGGAGATGACGGAGACTGATCGCGTCCTTTGTCGCTGCGAGAACCAATTCACCAGGCCAGAGTGCTCGGCACACATGTTAATGGACAGTCAAGCTGTGGCCGAAAAAGACCCAAGCAGCGGGCACAGGAGCCCATACTATTGTAACCGTCAGTGCAATAGCCTTACCCTAACCAATCAACGCCAAGCTGACAATCACAGGCACACCTCACATGTTCTTGCCCATCAAAGACTCCCCAGCGCCCGAAGATCTCCGCAACAAATTCACCTCCATCCTCGGCCAAGACCCCGACGCCTACAAGCCCATCCCAATAATTCACTCCCTCTCACTATCAACCTCCCTCTCCTGGGCCACAGCAACCTCATCCATGGACGAATGGGTCTCTCTAGCCGATGCCTCCGGTCGAAATGTCCCAATCCTATGGATTGGTCCCAATGCGGCCGGCCATCTCAAGCCACCAGGTCAGATTTTGAGTCAGGGTAACAATGCACTTTGGCATTACACGATTGAGACAGAGAAGGAGGCAAAGTCGAGAGAGCTTGATGCTCTTGGTATGTATAATCTGACGCTGCAAGCGAATAGCTGGGATGGGAGTTTCTATGGGCAGAGAGTCGGGCTCGTGCAGGCTATGATGGTAAATCCTTCTCCTCAGCCACTGTTCGTCATTACATCGCTAACACTGAACAGGTTATCAATTGGCTGTCCAGAGTCGACTCAACATGATTCCTGAGTCCACGAAGCGTATCTACAGTGGAAATGAGCAAACCGAATTTTCTTGTAAATCAGCATTTATCTGTAAAACAAGTGCTACAGCAGCTAGCTCAAAGTCATGTTTCCATTCGCTACAGCGCCGAACGCAAATACATTAACCACATCATGTCATGAAAAGGAATCACTATACCATCTCTACTCTGCAAACTCCATATACTACATACATCCCGCTACCAAAGACCTCCCAAGCAAGCACCCCCTCCCCTTCATTCCTCTTCTCTTATACACATATAATCTCCTAATATAACCTCAAACTTCATTTTGATTTACTAGATACGCTACCCTGAAGCTTATATCACATCAATAACTCCACTCTCTGAAGAATTACCCCCATAACTGTATTACTTTACTTCCACAACACTCCCTTTTCTGTGGGTGTTTATCTATTTAGCTTTGAAGAAGAGGTATTTGCTGGTGGTGCGACATTCCGTGCAAGAACGCCTCATATCCTTCCTTGCTTGTTTATGAGTGGGTCAGGTTTGGCCAAGGGACTCCCGAAAGAGCAAGGAACATCGAGAGGTGGAGAATGGATGTTTTGGGTGGTGTTATGTTAGTGGTGATATGGTAGGATTATATCATACCTAGGGGTATTGGGTGTAGTTGAGAGGAATGAAGTGGATGTTCGGATAGGGAACGAGGATAAATCTCAACCTGGTACTTATGAATAGCAGCACTGCTGTTGTTGGTATCAAATAAGTATAGCGCATGTATCTTGTAATGGGACAATGCGCATATACCCTTTTTGCTCAAAGAATGTGTTTAGGTATCAGCATAGTGATGTATCTATCCTGTTGTGGAAGAATGCGCATGTACACCTTTTTCCTAAACAAATGTGTTTCATCAGTGCTAAGACTTTTGCATGCAGCATACCCCTGATAACCAAAATCTAAGAGGTGTAGGATAATTATATCTATTTCGTCCAGTCGTAATGAAGCGCCATGGCATGATACACACACTCACTCCGATCCAAGAGCCATGCTCCAGAATGCAAAGCCAATAGGAATGCCATGAGCGCGTACAATTCTGTCATTTGAACCCGTTATCTTCGTCTGAACCCGTCATCTCATCGTGGCCCCATATCTTAGGGTCGTTTTTTGCTACACGCTCTCTACGGAGCCGCCTCCCCTTCAACCTCCTGAGACCCTTCTGCGGGCGCACCGGTTAGTGGCAGAGCCTCGCTCTCTATCGATCCTCCTTCAGAAGCCTCCCCATCCTCATTATCTGCTTCTTCTTCTTTCGCCTTCCCTTTACCCTTACGCTTCTTCGACCTCGACTTCCTTTTTCTTCCCCTAGAAGCCTTCTCGTCCACTTCTTCTGCCTCTGTCTCCTTCTCCTCCCCTTGTTTCGGTATATTCGTCAAAATCTCATCATCACTCCTGACCTGCACCCCAAACAGAAGTTCTGGATCATTCTTCTTCGGTTTCCAACCTTTCTTGTCCCGATAATACGCCCTCCGTCTTTCTTCTCTCAGACTGCGCATTGGCGGTTCATTGTCCCGACTAGGTCGACCACGATGACCACTGTCAGAAGAGGTGGATGGCCCAAAGCTCGTTGAGTTTGTGGAGCCTTGAGTACCCGAGGTGGAGGACGCTTCAATGCTTGTTGTATCTGATGATGCTTGAATGCCGGTCGAAAGTACGGCTCTTGAGACACTGGCTTCGAGTCTTACTCTTGCTTTCTGATCGGAGGGGCTACAGATGTCGTTAAGAATACTTTCCAGGGTTTCCTCTTCCCCAACATGAATCTCAACCACCGCAAGGTCCTCTCTTCGCCTAATTTCCTGCTCATCCCTTCCGAGTGCCAATCCAGGAAATGGAATATGAATGAATGGAGAATCATCACCATCGCTGTCATGACAGTCATCAAGCAAAGAATCGCTTTCGCAGAAATTTCGTTCAAAATCCCGCATAGCTCGTTTCCACTCCAAATACTGACGATGATAATCGCCATTGTCATCGTCATCCTCATGGTATTCGTTATCGTCATTAGCAGCTATGTTGCTCCTGTCGAACGCGCGAGCTCTGCCTTTGCCTTTCGAAGTCGAGAAGTCAATATCAAGTCCAGCATATCGATCAGCTGCTGAGAGGCGGGGCACGGCCAAATCTGCGGGGTTGAAGGGTTGGTAGCATCGTGTAGGTTTGTGCCAGACAGTGGCTTGGCCAACCCCTTCTTTAGTGGATTCGACGGGTAGAATTGGCTCGGAGGAATCGAAGGGCGCACTAAGCTCCGAACGGGAACGACCTGAGATTTCTTCTCGAGAATTCAGCACTTTAGCTTGGCAGGGTGATGATGTTCTGTTGAGTTCCAAAGGGGTAGGGTCTCTGTGTGGTTTTGAACAGGAAGTAGGGGTGTCTCGTTGTGGGCTTAGTACCGGTGTACCGGACATAGTATCTGGCAATGCAGAACCAGAGATTGGTAATGAGAAAGGTTGAGGAAGCACATCGGAAGGACTTCGTTGGAAGCAAGAAGCAGGATGAGTGGCGTTGGTGGTCTCCAGGTTGGGTACAGACGAGGCGCGCCTACAAGTGCGAACCATGGACGTCGGCGCCATGAGGCACCATTTAATGTCTGGAAGTGCTTTCGCGCCGTCCTCACACCGTCCTTTTAGTTCCCTTCCACCATCGTCCTCATTTGTACAGGACGTCTCGTTCCAGTCCGCACTGTCATCCCATTCGCCGTCCCTGTATGCTGGAATTTCTGCACAAGGAACCGAATCGCTTGAATCGATATCTCCCCACGATGGTATGTTGCTGATAGTGCCATCAATCACTCCCCGTTCATAGGAGGTTATAGGATCTTCATAGTCTTCTATTGAACCGCCTATTCGTAAACTCTCAACATTTTCGCCAAAGTCTTCGGCGATGAGGCGTGCAATGAGCGCTTCAGTAGCAGCATCGTCAGCAGGGTTGGAAACGGGTGCCATGATAGCCGCTAGTGTTAATGTGTTGTAAAGTGTTGTGCATGGAGTGGTCTAACACCTCGAGAGCGAAGGCTTGGGGTGGGAGGATAACTTTGGTTGTGATGTGAGATAGGATAGTGACTTGTATTATTTCGCCGTCGAAGTCTGCAATCAGGCAGGTGCGGCGTGGTCAAAATGTATCGCCTAGTGCAAAGCAGCGTACGTACAATGCTTGCACGCTCAGTATATCAATGTTATGTAAGGATCAGAGTTGGATCAATCTAATGTGAGCAGTCTCACTTTTGGCTGTAAAATAAGCGGCTTGGAATTTTGAAGTGAAGAGCCACAGGGCAGGAAAACCCGAAAATCTGCAGGATCGGGAAGGAGCTATTCATGTCAGTAAGCAGTAAATCATAATAGGAGTGGTAACAATAGGATGTCAATAGGATTATGAATGAAACCAAACGCGAGTGAATGATATTGTGTACCCCACACGGTTGTTGCCTTACCACATCGCTGGACCCGGGCCGAAACGATGAATTCCAACAGTCGCTGTTCTTGTAGCTATTCCGACTCATGAGAATACCACATATGACCAGTATGACTATTACTAGGTAGGGCCGTACATATGTGATCCTGCCGAGGCCGCATCCGTGGAGAAGATCAACATCTTTGAAGCAGACTATCTTAGGGAGCATCATAGCTGAAAGGCACAAATCGCTTATTCAATCGCTGACTCAAAAACATTGGGGCCCCTGAACCTCACAAACAAGTGCATGTAATCCCTTTATTTCACCAAGAAACCAAAAGTCGCGACTACAAATCAATGAGACTCCCTCCTCCCTGCGCCTGGCCTTGGTGTGCTTGTTGAGCTCCAAACGGATTGTTGTTAGGTTGACCGAATGGACTTCCGCCAAAACCGTTAATGCCTGCTGGACCGGTCTGGGCTGGTGCCATACGACTTTGGCCAAATCCACCTTGGGCCGGTTGCTGCGGACCACCAGTAAATTGTTGCTGGTTGAAAAAAGGGTTGTTGCCGGTCTGGTTGACATGTAGCTTGTTTAGACCTTGGCCAGCGCTGTTGACGAAAGTACCGGGTGCTGTATGCTGAGATGGAATGCGAAGGTCACCAGTATTACCAAATGTATCCATGCCTTCACCGGAAGCGAGTAGGGCATTAAGACGCTCATGCTGTGGATTCATTGGTTTCTGTTGAGTGGCTGTTTGTTGTGGTGATTGATAATTTGCGATTGGGTTGTATGAGGATTGGGTGTTAAAATTCGTGGTGGCTTTCTGCTCTGCGAGCGAACTTAATGTCGGTGGACTGCTTTGCTGTTGTTGTACTTGCGGACGAGCTGCAGCAAAAGGATTATTCGACCCTGTTGGCATTGGGTGTAATGTATCGTGTTGTGTCTGTTGGTTGGTGGCCCAAGGGTTATGGCTACCTGCTATTGGTTGGGGCTGCTCTTGCTGAACTTGGAAGCCTGTAGGTTGTGGTACGTAGGGATTATTCAGATTGTCAAAAGCTGTCTGCTGTGGCTGAATCGTCTGTTGTGGTTGTAGGTAGTTTGGCTGTTGCTGCTGGAATTGAGGCTGATCAAATCCGGTCTGCTGAGGCTGGAAGCCGTTTTGAAATCCTGTCTGCTGGGGTTGAAATCCAGTAGGTTGTGAGTATGCGCTGTTGAGATAACCAGTTGATTGTGGTTGCTGGGGCTGCTGGTCGACTGGATTGCCGTACCAATCTACCGCGCCTTGCTGCTGATATCCCTGATTGAAGCCCGTATACTGTGGCTGTTGACTGCTGGGAGCAGGAGTGTCGTCAAACAGCGAGGCGGCGTTGCTCTCCTCGAGTTCACGCCTGCGAAGCTCCTCTTCCTCTTTACTCAATTTGATCGCTTTGGCTAAATCATCATCAGTTGCAGGCTGCGCGGTTGTGTTCCTTCGCTTTCTGTCTTCCTCTTCCTGGTACTTGCTGGCTTCGATAGCCAGCCTGTACTCCGCGTCCTCCTCATCGGTGCCTTGCTTACGTCGTTCGGGTCTGCGTCGTGGAGGTGTTGAGGTATCACCACCAAAACCCCCTTGGGGCCCGAATTCTTCAATGCCTGTGACTCTTGATTTCCAAGTCTTCCTATCAGATCGCTCTGTTCGCAGGCGCTCCTCATCGAGGATGAGGGAGGTAAGCTCTTTTGCAGATACTCGCACTATGCCGCATGAGCTTGGACAGAGGCACTTTCGAGTCTGTAGCTTACCATTCTGCCCAACATCTTTACCATCATCATCCACGTATTGAAACTCTCTAAGAGTCTTAATGATATAGACGTTCTTACGAGCCCAGGTAACAACTAGTTCTGACCCCTCATGTAGACAGTAGTCCAGCACCTTCAGCGATTTCAGAACGTGGCGCCAGTTCTTTCCCTTGTCATTCATACGCTTATCGAGCATATCCATGATCTCGTAGAATTCATGGGAGCTGGATAGTCTTTAGCAAGATGGGCGTCTTAACAGTGCAGGCCGTACCCATTGAATGTCAGTTGAGCAATGTCGCTCATCTCGGTGCCCGTAGGCCCCCATGGGTCGTTACTCGTTGCTATAGCATAGGGTAAGCTGCGGCTCCGAAGTCGACTACAGGGTTGTACTAACCATTTCGGACTTTGATCTGGATGTGGGAGTAGCCCTTCGTAACGTTCTTGACACTCCGAACGACCCTCGACATATTGCTGCTACAGGGGTAAAGAGACCTATGTCCTGCGAACGTAGGCCGACAGCTCGAGCGCCAGGCGTGATTTCACAAGAAGCTGAGTACAGTGCTCGATGACGCTGAAGTTGCGGCTATTGGTAGGCTTGCTAATTTTGACGAAAGAGGGGTTTAGCTTGGCTCTGGATGAATGCGGAAGCAGTATTGCAGCTTCAAGAGGACTTCTATGTAGATTAAATAGATTAAAACATGGATTTATTGATAGAATGATGGTGACATTAACGCGAAACACATCCGGAAGGTACGGTGACGTTTCACTTAAGGCTCAAAGCTCCTCTCTTCAGCGCAGGGTCTTGGCTGGCTTACTAAGCATCTTTCGCCACATGAGGCTGAGCTTTTGCGCGTTTGAGAGGCTCATGTTATCAAGTGATCTGGATAAACCCGTTCTCAATCAGCTCATCGCTTTTCTGGTAATGAATGCTCAAGCCTGCTCTCACCTTCACTACACAGCTTTCGTCTGCAGCACGTAGCGCTAATACAATACAAGTTTGGAGGACAGTCTCCGGCCGCTGTCCAGGTCAAGCGTACACGACATAGCTGTATCATCAAACTGTGAAGAGTTGAAGCAGACAGGTAGCCAGTACTACGCTCTATTGCTCCTGGCGTCTTCGTTGCCGTTTTTGGCAACCAGAGATTGATTACGAGCCGAATCTGCACCTATGCTGGTCGTATTTCAAATTCCAAAGCAAACCCAGCTGTGCTCTTGGGGATAAGGCTTAAGTGGGCATCATTACATTTCTAGGGAGTGTTGGCACTGCAAACTTCATATCTACATACAGGCAGCCAAGAGACACATGCCCCGCTTGGCATGAAAATTATCGCTGCTACAGGAGGGTTCCTTCAAGGGCAGAGTCTGAAAAACAGTTTGGTTCCATCACTCCAGTCATCAATGCAGCCCAAATGGTACCGATGCGTATCGTCCAATGATCAAGCTACCGAGGAAGACGCCGCCAAGGACCGATAAGTAGTATCCCACATTGTATGTCATGACCGCCAACATGCTATACATTGCTCAGCTCACAAATCGTTTGGAACAATGGTGAGTGATTTGCTTACAGTAGGTATCCGATGCCAGCAATGACTGTGTCCAATAAAGCTCTGGGTACATCAGTGCTGAGCCTCCAAGGCCTGAGCGTATACTCCTGCAGCGTGACCGGGGCGACGCCGTCAAGGCTGCTATCGCTGGATCTAGATTCATTATTCCGTTTGTTTCTTCCACCTATGCAGCATTCATAGTCAGCATGCCAGGCATGGACATAACCTTTGCGGATCAGAGCGTTTTCCGAGAGCATGTTGAGCATCAACAACCAATCTCTTTCGTGAATATTTGATTTGCGATTCGGTTTCGAGGTTCATGAGGTATGACCAGCTTGGAGAGACATACCTTGCAATATGGTTTGTCGCTTTAGCTCAGCCTGTGCATTCTTTCGTTCCTGAACTGCCCTCAAGGCGAAGAGACCTCGAAAGATGGCGGCCAGCAGAATGAGGAAGATGCATGTTCCTGCATACTGTCCCGTACTTGATGGAGTCCATGCGCTTGAGTAGAGAGATGTTGTCGTGGAGGTGAAGAATACCGTTTGCATTTCGTCGGACATCATGGTTGAAGAAGACATGTTCATGTCCATCATGGATGGGTTACGAAGAGGAACTGAAAATGCGTATTCAAGAACAGCGTCTTAGCCAAGCAGTGACCTTGGAGGTAACCTTTCTTTCAGTTGATTCAGCAGCAGTTTTCAGTATGGGGACAGGATATAAGGGATAGTGCCGTTCGGGGAAAGTATGTTGAAGATGTAAGAAGGAGCAAAGGAGGCTAAGAGTAAGCTGAGAAGAAGAAGAACCAGCTCGGCAACTCACATGCGCCCGTTACGGAAGGATTTCGTGTCATCTTACGTGCGAAAATGGAGTGTATGATGGTGTTGGTGACATTTGAGAGCGATTGAGCAAGTTTTATGACGCTAAAGGGCTTAGTGCAGCGCTAAGTGACTTTGTCTTTGTGGACGGAGAACGAACGCCCTTTATTCCCCACCAACTTAGATTTTGTCTCGGCCAATTGCGTCCATTCATCTTCGCAATAGCAGGCGAAGAAGGGTGGCCACGTTGTGCTGGACCCAGAGGGATGGCTTCCCACTCGGACATAAGTATACCTGGGGCGTCGGCAGATCTGGCCCGCATTCAGAACCTACTCTCGTCGGCCGCTGATGACTTTGTGCCTTACTTAGATCCTGCTAGCCTCGGTGACTGCTAAAGTCTTCTTTCCTTTTCTTGCTCTCTCTCCTATTTGAGTACTGTCTTCCCCTAGGCTCTCGCGCGCATAATAATCTCTTTACATTCCACACAGTCCAGACAACAAACAGCCTGCATTACATCGTATAATAATAAAGATGGATATGTCCGGCATGGACATGGGTGGTGGTGATGGCATGGGCATGCCGTTGAATGATACAGGAGTGGACTTCTCAAACATGACCCAGGCGCAAGATTTTCTCGCCGAGATCCTTGATGATACCGAGTTCCAGGTCATAGGAAATGCTTATGCGAGATACTTTTGGTATGGCGTTGTCGTCCTTATTGGCATATGTGCCATCTTCAATATGGTTCAGAAGACAATTTTGCGAATGAGGTATGTCCACGCTTCCGCGTACAAATCATAGCAAACATTAACGTCCATATGCAGGCTTAGAGCAGCAGCAGCAAAGGTCGCTTACCCTGCTAGACCATCCAACATTCTCACGAAGCCTGCAGCTACGGTTACAGCCATCCTTCGCGAAGCTTCATATATGCAGCTCACTCCGGCTAGACAAGCTTTTTGGATCAAGGTGCCCCCGTTTGGAATCATCAGCCTCCTGCTGGTCTATCTTGGCTTTGTATTGGCTCTCGAGTTCATTGAAAATGATATCCCTGGAGCACAGCATTACACTGCTCTGGGAATCCGTGCTGGTTGGCTTGCCATAGCTCAGGTCCCATTGCTGATCCTTCTTGCAGGCAAGAACAATCTCATTGGCCTTGTTACGGGCATCTCTTACGAACGCCTCAATGTACTCCATCGTTGGGTTTCTCGAATGCTCTTGCTTTTGGCGACCTTGCATATGGGTTACCAGAACTACGGATGGGATCAATATGGTTTGAGACAGCTTGAATGGTCGACTGATAGTTGCCCTCCTACCGGTATTGCTGCATATGCTATCCTACTCTGGATGAACCTGTCGACCTTTGCGCCAATGCGGAACTTTTCCTATGAGTTCTTTGTAGTCCAGCACCTGATCACATTTTTCGGCTTCATTATTGCTATCATGATCCACTTACCTTCCACGGCACTCTATTCGCGAGTCTGGATATACATTCCAATCGTGCTATACTTCCTTGACCGAGTTATTCGCACTGGGCGCTATGCCTACAACAACACCTCTCCGGGTCATGCAACTCTGACAGCACTCGATGGAGGCGTAACCAGAATCTGTGTACCTGTCAAACACATCAGGAAATGGAAGCCAGGATCCCACGTTCTCCTCTCCATTCCCCGTCTAGGCTTCGGTCAATCTCATCCAGCCACCATCGCCTCCATCCCATCCTCCCACAACAACGATCTCATCTTCGTCTTAAAAGGTCATAGAGGATTCACCAACCGCCTCGTGAAATCCGCTAATTCATCCACCACCTCCCTACTCCCCAGCACGAAGCAAGATTCCTCCGCGCCTCAACAGACCCACATCGCCCTAATCGACGGCCCCTACGGCGGTTCCCAATCCGACTTCGCAGCCTTCGATTCCGTCCTCCTCATCGCCGGCTCCACAGGCATAACCTTCACCCTTCCCATCCTCCTCGACATCGCCAACCGCGCCTCCTCATCCCGCCTCCCCGTCCGCCACCTATCTTTCATCTGGGTCATAAAATCCACTTCCTGCACATCCTGGATCTCTGACGAACTAATCTCCGCTTTCCAAACCCTTCGCAACGCAGGCATTGAGACATCCCTCAAGATATTCGTCACATGCGACGATACCTTCACGGAAGGCTCCTCGGACCTTCCCAGTAAGAACACCGGATGCCAATGCGATAAATCATTAGGCCCATGTTGCTGCATCCGAAACAACACCAAAAACGAGACCGAAACCAACGCCATCACCCGCAGCGGCAGCGAATCCTCCGTCCCTAACGAGAAATCCCAACCACACACCACAGAAATAACAACCACAACAACATCACCATCCCCCTGCTGCCCCCCCAACAACCCCACCTCCCCGCTCACCACCTTCGCAACATTCAAATCCGGCCGTCCAGACATCTACTCTCTAATCTGGCAACTACTAGACCAAGCGGAAGGCGAGAGCGGAGTAGCGTGTTGTGGGCCAATAGGATTGAATGCGCGGGTGAGGAACAGTGTGGTGAGGTGTAGTGATGAGAGAGCGGTGCATAAGGGGACGGGGGAACAGGGGGTTTATTGCCATGTTGAGGGGTTTGCTTGGTAGTGTTTGGGGGTGGAGAGCTGGATTCTGGGGGGAGAAAAGGGGGGGCTGGTTGCATTGCTGGTTTGGGTTGGATGTGAGATATGCATGCATGAGATTTTGGATTGATGGAATAATATTGATACCCTATTTAATCTCCTTAGTCGCCTTGCCCATCCCTATTCATCCATCCTCGGGTATGATAGACTTTCACTTCGTTGTTGTGGAATAGCTAGCTACAGTGAAACTGACATCTACGGACAGACCTCATTTTTCGTTAGTGGCAATTCATTATTTGGGACGAGCTGGTCGCAGACCTATCAGCTTGATTATATCCTCACCACCATTCCTAAACTTTAGCGACTACCTATATCCCTGGAAGATAGGTATATACCGAATATGCTGCCAAAAAGATCGTCTTCCGGGCGCGTATATTTGTCCCTAAGGTTTAGTAGTAAGGTGCTTGAATAGGCTCAGTACGTATTCGTAGATACTAGTGATTCATATATGTATTTCAATGGTGTTCAAGGGATACACCCTGAGAATTAATAGGGATCTCCTAGGGGAGAGCTCGCACATAGTAGACTTTACCTCACTGGCAGGACTTTAACTCAGGTAATCTTTCTACCATAACAGGGTGAAAGTCTTCACAACCAGCCCAAAACCACTATCCCCATCATCCCCATCACCACAGCCAAAACCCCACTCCCTATCATCCCCCCCAATTTCCCTCCCTCACCAGTAAACACACTCGGCACGGGCGTACCTCCCCCAACCACAGTCCCATTCCCACTCCCCGTACCATTACCCGGTGTTGTCGCATTGATATTCGGACAAACAGATTCCGGCGGCTTGCTGGTAACGTTGGCGCAGAGCGCGTTGACGTAGGGAAGGAGGACTAGCTCGCTCGTTAAACACGTGTTGATCATCATGCGTGTGTTTCGGGGAGAAGAGGGAAAAGTAAAGTGACGGGAAAGTGAAAAGGGAAATGTATACCCTGGGATTCAGCTGGACTACAAGTAGCCACTTCGCACCCGCCTGTTACGCAGCCGAAGGTTATGTCTGTGCATATGCAGGTGAGGTTGGAGAGGGAGTTGCAGGGGGAGGCGGCGAGGCCTTGGGCGATGCAGGGGGCCTGGGTGTTTGTTAGATTTTGCGATGGATGTGGGGGGAGGAAGGGAGGGGGAGAGAGCGCACGGCGCAGGGGGGAAGCGCGAGGGCGGAGGTGGATGATGGGGCGGGGGCTGTGCTGGCGAGGGTTTGGGCTGTGACGAGTACGGATCGAGTTGAGGTGAGGAGGAGGAGGAGGAAAGATGTTAGTGAACGCATGGCAGTATGTGTTTGATGGATGATTCGCTTTAGTGGTGGATGTGATGAGCTGAAGCTTCAATGGTAGAGAGGTATGTGGGGTTGAAGAGTTCAACAGAGGAAGGGGAGGAGGGTATAGCTACACTGATACAGTCAGGTTGTGTAACTTACCGAGAACTTCCACAAGCCGATCCTAATCGTTGTGCAGTAGTGAAGTAGTGCCAAGAGTGGTAGTGCTAGTCGATAGGGAGATCCATTCGCTCTCACTTGTTGAACCACATATCTAGCGCACGCTTATGCAGCTCCGAAGACCAACTGGGGTAGTCTTGCTCGAATAGGTCATCTTGCAATGCAGGTTTCATGTTTCATCTAGCGAACCACTCATGAACCCCGGCACATGGTGTAGTCAAGTAGGATATCGCGGGACCAGCAAACATAGTAATAGTCCTTTTGTAAATAAAAAAAAGGAGCAGGAAATATTGAAGTGCACGTATTAGAGTCGAAGGAGAAACATGCGGGGCAGATTTGGGACGCTTCTCATGCTCTCTCCAAACTTCCTTTATTGCGTTTCGTCAGCATTGGCAAATTGATGACTGGCCGAAGATCTCGTACAGTCAGAGATTTTTGTATGCCCTCCGATTTGAAAGCTGTAAGAGACGATGACTATGACAGTCGAATCTGATCCCTTTTCATCGTTCTTACATCCGGCCTCTACTCCGAGATGCTGCATTCCGCATGAGTGAGCAGTATAAAGAGAGGCATGGCATCATCAGCCCACTACAGGTTCCTGGAAGTTTTCTTTAATCACTTGGTCTCCGCTCACCTTCGTCTTCCCAGCAGGTCAAAGTCCAAGAGAGCAATCCTGGAAGGCCCTTCATAATAGAGCGAGAATCCATCCAAACGTATCGCGAGGCCAATATGATCGGTCTAGTGGCAAATTTTGGAAGATGTGTTCCATCATGCACGTCTTTAGACCAGGCGTAGTTTCTCCTCACTTTCCAGCAAGGAAAGTCACTACTCGCCATGAAGCTTTAGACTGGATCCAAAGTTTTTGAGAGAACAAATCAGAATGCATTTGATTTGACAAACTCATAGGCCGGACAAGTTTGTGCTGGTCTCCCAGTGTCGCCGTAAAGTGCCTGAACGTCAGTACGACCGTGACTCTGTCCAATTACGACTTCGAAGAAAGAGGAGTCTATTGCTTCTGGAAAGGAACGCTCTTTTGTCAGCAAGAGTGGCTGGAATTCAATGAATCTGCTGGACTGTTGCCCTTCTGATGTTGATATGATCCATGCCGCAGGGACTTCCGCTCACATCGAAGCTCCCAGCATAGTGGGGCGGGACATTGCAAAGGAGCTCGCTCTTACCCACTACAGCCAAATTGCTGGGGCATTTCAGATCTCAAACACGTGAGTAGCCTAGATGTTCAGCAACGGCTTCCTGCAGCCCCCCATATGGTAAATGAAGCAAGTTCTTTGTCCATAGCACGTTGTACGCTCAGCGCATGGACATCTGAGTCAACTGCAACGAACACGTATCATAACTTCGATTGACCAGATCACAGCATCAGCAATGAACGATGATGCCTGTACAATCCAGACTCAAGGCTTCCACAATGCTTCCATAAGCACGTCTTCTGCAGCAAAACCTTGGAAGGAGGGGAAGAGCGGGATATTTCGGCCAATCAATAACCCGAATTTCTGCTTACGTAACCCCCGCAACGGCATCCTGACATCAAACGTCTGCCTGCACAGCCCAGCCGCACTGCATCTGCAGCCCGTTTCTATTTCAGGCATCGTTCAAGATATCATATACGATGTCTTCCGTCATCGTGCTTCTCCTCACGTTTACTATTGACCTAAAGCTCGACCTCTCTTTCGTATTGACTGACGAAACATATCCCATGGCGCTTTCCTGATCTGAGAAACCCCCCCAGGGCACACAAGTAGCCTGTCATATATATACAATATCCCTCTCTCTCCAAACCATGGTCGTAGTCCTCCACTCCCCCTCCCCCTTCTCCATGCCACCACCAGCAGACACCACCAGCCCCACCCAGGCCCCCGCCGCCTACGAACTCGAACTCCTCCAACTCTCCCGCTACGAAGCCTCAGCCACAGAATCCCTCCGCTCCCGCGCCTCAAGCGTGATATCCACAGGCACGAAATTCAGTTTTTCGACCCTGCAATCGCAGTCGCAGGGCGCTTATCATATCGACGAAGTGCTTGAGCGGAATCCAAGTACCAGTAGTAGTAATCATAGTGAGAACTGGAATGGTGTTTCCATGAGATCTAATGCCGCGCAGAGGCCGGGGTCTTTGTATAGTGTGCGCTCTATAGCTACGTCTTTGCCGCCTTATGAGGGACATGCGCCTTCTTCATCTTCAGATGCTGCGCTAGCGAATGCTGTTGCTGTGACTGAGAATGGCGGTCAGCAAGTAGCGACTACGACGCCAGGGAATGTAACTGCGCCCAGCGCGGGGACGGACAGCTACTTGCAGCGGCAGCCATCATCAGCATCATCAACGCAGCTTGACGCTGAAAACTCCCTAAGCATGCACTACGGGCGTGTAGTCCGGCACATAGACGAAACGCACCGGCGGCAAGTCGCGCGCATTAATCTAGCGCACGAGCAGGAACTTGCAGCGATGCGGGATGCGATTGATAAAGCGTATCGGCAGGAATTCAAAGCCAAGGATCGGGAGATAGAGCGGATAAGAGCGGAAGCGGCGGATGATATGGCGAGGTTGGAGGAGTCGAAGGTTAGAGAGGTGGATGGGGTGAGGGAGGAAGGGGAAAAGCGGTTGGTGGCTTTGGAGGGGGAGATGAAGAAGGTGAGGAGGGAGGGGGAGGAGAGGGAGGGGGAAATGAGGAGGGAGTTTGAGGGGAGGTTGGAGAAGGCGTGTAATGCTATTGAGGATGTGTGGGAGGGGAGGTGGAATGATAGGAGTAAGTTGGCGGTGGAGGAGAGGAGGAGGTATATGAGGGATAGGGATGAGGAGTGGTTGGGTATGATTGGGGGAATGTATCCGGAGTTGGTGGAGGAGATAGGACGGGCTATGAATGTGGGAGGGGAGAAGTCGAAGGAACGTTGATGCGTGTAATGTGAGTTGAGAGCCTTGGTATCCTTGGATTTGTGATCTATGCATCCACACCATGGACGGGAGAGGGGACTGTATAATTAGCAACGGCTACTAAAGGCGAAGGGCTTGTGTCTACAGACCCAGAACGTAATGTAAAATCGAATTACATCTTCAGATACACCAACCGTAAGTCTATCATGTGCTGTTGAAGTAGTGTAATCATGTCCAACATTTCTGAAACACCGAGCTTAAAGCCGTACCCGAAGAATGCTAGCACGTCTATGCTCAGAGTAGAGAATGTCTGGGTATCATAGGTCATAGGTCGAATTGATAATCGAAAAGGCGAAAGCAAGCAGCACGGGATGGAATTAGCAAGAATCCATTTACGTATGACTGCCATGAAGATGAGACGCATTGCACAAGTACTGCCGAGATGCAATCATTTAATACTGTGATTAGATATGTGGATATAATAACTTAAACCGAAAATTTATATTATGATTATAGGCTGGTAAAAGATCTATCCGAGACATTATTTCGTGAGACCGGGTCCTGTTTTCCAAGATGCGGTGTATTAGAGCGTCGGGGTGACGCAGCAGTGCTAGTCGTGAGGGTGGGAATTTCTTGAGAACAAAAGCCAATGGTGGACAGCTACGCCTCGAGTGGGAAAGACGTTTACCAGCGGTCTCCAGTCTGCGATCGAAAACTTGCACACCTTGTTTCCTTGGACCACTGAGGCTATAGCTGGCGGCATAGGCTGTCCATCACTGTCTGATAGCTTCGTTGAGATCATCAGTCCAGGTAGGGCCCGAAAAGCTAAGCTGACGTCGAGTTCTCCGTTTCAATCATCATTCTGACGAACCTCGATTGCCGTGAAAAGAGCATCCCACTTTTCGAACTCTTTGTCTTCAATTGCCAAACGCATTTCATGCGCCCTTTTGTTCATCGCCATCATTGCTTTCCACACTTCTTCCATGACTTTGCTAGTGTCATCAATGATATGTTTCTCCTCTTCCCAGTCGTCTGTGAACCGGTTCCAGATCTTCACTTTGGTTGAAAAGAGCCCATTGGGAAGCTTGGTGCGCTCGGTGCTAGTGATTTGGCTGCAGAGAGAATGACGGGGGCGGGGGACTTCAACTTCGGTGTAGTCAATTTTTGACAGGTCATCCGAGTCGTTGGCAACGAGTTGGACTTCGGGATATCCTCCAGTTGCAGTCGACCAGGGTGGGCTTATGACCTGAAGTGGCATATCCTGTTGAAAATGGCTAGACAGTTCCTTCTCGGAAATAGTTATACCGTCCTCGTCACCCTTAGTGAACCACCATTGAGGTCCAAAGGCGCTATCGTATAGCTGTGATCGCCATCCCGGCAATGCTCCGCTCGAGAATAAAGAAGCAATCCATTGCCCTCTCCTCATGTATTGCTTAACCTGCTTTGGCTTTTCCGCTTGTTCAAGCTTTTTGAGATCAGCAATTATGGCCTGGCCTGCATCGACCCACTCTTGGGTTCCCATCCTCGCCTGATGAGCTGCTGTCTCCATTTCAGAGACCATGCTAGAATTTCCATCGCGAGCAGCGATCTTTCCTCCTCTTTGATATATTAAGATTTGTTTGGAGTAACGCTCAAGCCTTTCATTGACCCGCAAGACAGCTTCGTGGGAGTCCTGGCAGCGTAAGCGGAACAAGACTTCGGCTTCCTGTTCCCTGCTCTCATTACTGATCATCTGGCCACTCGTCTCAAGGGCGATCAAGTCTTCAAACTGGTCTCTCCAGTTGCGTTCTGGTATTTCAATCTCGAGCTGTAAAGGCGAATATGGGCTCCCAATGATATAGCCAACAGGCCACATGCGGGGGCTCGTAAGATATGTTGAGAAAGAATGTAGTATGCGGGCCTTCAGAGGTAGATTTATATAATCTGCCCATGATGCCGGAGCACCGCAGCTTTCGCAGTGTCTGTCTGCGTTCTCGGCTCGAGAGAAGCTAGGATGGTTGGACATGGTCATTCACTGTTACTTTTAAGGGATCTCTGAGTGGCGCTGGTAGTGCTGTCTTGGCGGGAAGGTAGAATGGTTCACCCGGTTACGCCCTACCGGGCTGAGCCTTGCCTGGAACACAACCCCCTGGAGCTTCTGAACCGGTCACCAAGGCGAAGAGAATCGGCGTCCCGCTCTCCGATTAGGGTGTCCCCGGGGCCCGATCCGCCAGCTTTAGCTCTATCCCTAAGAGAGTTACGATATATCAGACAGTAAAAGGGTCGAGAGGGCCAACCCTTCTAGCGAGCTACCGGCTACAAACATTTGAGCAGGCGGTGGAGTAAGGTGAACTATAAGATTGAGGAAAATTTATTGGTGAGGATTTTGCTGTTGGTCAATGCAGATGTTTCGGTCGCTTGGAGATCTCTGGCCTTTGTAATACGGACGCACCTCTGG
Source organism: Cladonia metacorallifera KoLRI002260 (assembly GCA_000482085.2). NCBI lineage: Eukaryota > Fungi > Ascomycota > Lecanoromycetes > Lecanorales > Cladoniaceae > Cladonia > Cladonia metacorallifera. The sequence continues at coordinate 539,100 of KI911129.1, forward strand.
CCACCCATACTACGCATGTTGAGCCCAGTTCAGACCGTTCAAAAGCGGCCCTACGGCTAAAGCAGGAAGAACAGAAGAGGCTCGGATGAATTGGGCGTGGTATTGACTGCTTAGAATTTTTTGGACGACTTTGCGCGCTGCAAGAAAGAGAGAAAAATATGGCCAATGCATGGTTGGCTTGTGGCGCTATCCCTACCTCATATATAGGCTCACAAGAGACAGGATTCTTCGCTGCTTTCTATGATATCTGTGATATCGCCACGGCATCGGACATATTTTTTCAAGCCCAAGACCTCGCCGTCCATCATTCCGTCAAGGTAGCCTCCCCTACAAGTCTAAACCCGCAGCGTGGGTCAGCCTTATTCAACGGGCTCAGGACAACAGGGACCCTGCAGCCGAGCAGAATGACGATGAGGTCGCCTACTTTCGCACGTGAGGGTGCAATAGCAGAATGGTACGGTAGCTCGCCTGCATTAGCAAGTGTAAAGAAGCGTTTATCCCATATGACTTCTTGAACACTCTTGAGGAACTCAACCATCCATGGTGGTTTACCTTAGCGGATCAGCTCCGCTGTATGAATGTCGCCGTTGATGCTCCGTAACTCAATGGCCCAACTCATTGCTTTCAAGTACGAAGTTGGTGGATCCTTACCCTCGGAGGTCCTATTCGCAACGAGCGTGCGCCAGAATTCATCGGAATGATATTTTGCTTCTCCAGCGCTGCTGGTTCCCATGGTCATGAGACCCAAGTTCAACCATTCGCGAGGCATCATCCCTTCGTACAATCGATGAGAGATCTGTTCAATGACACGAAGTCTGAATCCGCGGACATAACTTGTTCTATCTCTTACGCGGCAAGGATGCATGCCCAAAGTATCTTTTGCTTCGTTTTTGTAAGTAAATGGATGCGCCAAAGATCTCGTTTCCTCACGTCGAGAGATGCTTGCCTTGTATGATGTGTCAATACTCGTACCGATCAATCAACTAACACTTGACGACCGACCTCAGTTTCCGTCAACATCTATTTCTCCGAACAAAACTTCTGCTTTGCTTCCTCCACACGCATTGTATTGCCGTTCGGCATCCACAAGACTGTTGCCTGCAATGCGAGACGTGTTGCTATTGAGATGGTTGTAGTGAAGGTGGGTGGTGGGTTGTGAAAAGTTAAGGATGGGCTAGGTCAAGTGAGGTGAGGTGTGGGATGGTGATAGGGCATTTTCATTTCAGAGAGTTCGCTGCATGGGGTAGGACTAGCGGATTTGTCGTAGATCTGAGAAGGGAGATGTTAAACTCACGACGATCTCATATTAGGCAAACAGCAGTGAAAAGTGGCTGGTCTGCCTGCGCTGGTGGCGCGGGGCATGTTCTGCGCCCCGTACTAGTGAGCTTACGGGGGCAAGGCATGCAGTGATATGGCCAATTAGCACAAGGCTATGGCCCGACTGTATAAAACGTCTCTCCCCGCTACCCATTTCCCCATTTTATATCTACCAGCTAGTATCAAAGAAGATGAATACGCCGTACTCAGTTGCTATATCTCAGCCTCCATGCGTTTAGCACTTATTTGACCATCGCTAACCAAGGATATAATGCATAAGGTCTGAGACCCTCGTTCTGAAGTCAAAAGCGAGGCTGCGCCTATCTGTACACGCCCTGGGGCTCATTTGCAAACAGGAAGCGTACGATGTTGTGGAGTAGACTACGCCTTCAACAGTCTCGCAGGTAGTGCAGGCTTCGGCAACGTAGAGCCAGCGAGCGCTTTCGCATATCTACAGGTTTCTGTGAAAAGCAATACGGGCAGCAGTATGGAAGTAATTTCAGCCGTTTCCGGAATTGCAGGCATTCTCAATCTGCTTGGGCAAACAATTCAGAGTACGCAAAACTTGAAAGGATTCTTGACGGACGTTACCTCTGCTTCTGAGTCAATCAAGCTCCTGCTCTCGGACATCGATTTCTTACTCACAACACTCCATCATGTCGGCAACCTTGTTGATGCACTGCCGCCGGAGTTCGAAGATTCTCAAATTGTTACCTTACGATCCAAACTCGAGTCTTACAGGGTGGACTCTTCTCGCTGGATCAAGACAGCCGGTAAACTTCGCCCGGCCTCAGATATTGGGGCCAGGATGTGGTTCAAAAAGTTTCGGGTTGCTGTGAACATGAAATCGGTGACGGATCTGCGTAACGTGTTGGACACTCATAAACAGAACATCAACCTAAGCCTTAATCTGCTTGGAAGAGCATTGGAGCTTTCTACAGCCGCAGGTGTTGGGCAACTCGACAGAAAAGTAACTGCAGGCACAGCTGCTTCTCTGTCCAAGATAGAGGAACAGAACGACCTCCTCGAAGTAATCGAGTCCTACTCGCGGTCAAGTATGCAAACCTCTGCCGCGAGCGTCAAAAGTTTACAGAGCATAGCGACATCGCTTTCAAGAATAGAAGCTTTGGCATCCACGGTGAGTCTCTCAGCATATGACAATGCAGACGAGAATGGAGATGCGGACCTCAAGGACTATACCAGGGCGAAGAGTATACCTCGCACAAGAACACCTTCGGCGGATACTAGGGACATAAGGGGAAAAAATGGATCTCATGCGCGGCGCAGGAGCGATGAAGATGTTGACCCTCGTGGTCGACGCTTGTCCACGAAATCTCATGACAGCGGACGGTCAAGCACGAGTGTTAAGAGCTTGCCAGCTGTCCCGGTAATTCCAGCAGTCTACCAGTTGACGAAAATTAACAAACCCTTCGACATGGGGCTCTCTGGAAGTAGGTGGAAGCCTGCCACAAGAACGCAATCCGAGTCGCAGCAAAAACCCAATGGGGACGCGGGCTCGCAACACGCGGATGACAGATCTTCCGGTTTTTCAAGTCCACAAGGCAATGCCGACAAATACTTGGAGGCCGATGCTCGTATCCAAGATGATTGCTGGAGCAGACTACTTCAACATCTGACAAAGCAGCAGGGTCCCCTGGTTGCACACTATATTTCGCTCAAGAGGAGTATTGATATCTACGAGTGTCAGCTCAAGCTTTTTAGCCTACTGAACCAGGAATTGGACACTAGCGTTGCGTCGGGATCTGAGTTTCGAGCAGTGAATAAAGAGAGAAAGGTTTTGCAAGGTCGCGTGGAATCTTTACAGGAGGACTTTAAGATATTTCGAAAAACTTGTATTGAACTGGGAACTTCGCTTTATGGGATAGATCAGCTAATTGGTGGCAATACCACCAACAAGCATCAGCACCAGTTTTGGGATCAATATAATGCTTCATTCGAGCTTCAGTCGACCGAAATGAGCACTCCCGAGCTTACTGAGGGAGGGAAACTCTCCGTACACGGGGAATAGTCGACCGATAGAGACCGTGTCAATCGATGGCTGCTTCATTGTTTACAGTCAGATCAAAGCCAGAGACAGCTTCATAAGTCCATGCTAGCAGAAATTCCAAATGACCCCAGTGTCTGGCGACGACAAGTCTTGCAACATTGGTACGTCGATGAAGCCGCAGTTGGTGGGGAATTTCATTTCTCGCCCTCTGCTGGCGCTGTTCAATACGATGCATCCTCGGACTCAGACTCGATTGCTAGCAGAGAAGAAACAACGATCAACGAATTGCAAAGGTTCTTCCCTATGGATGATTCGGCTGGTTCGTGGGATTTCGGGATCCCCACCGCCGAGGATATCCGGCGACTATATCAGGCTGACGAAAACTTATTGCCTCTGAAAACGCGGCGATGGATCGGCGAGAACGGTCACCATACACATGAAATCCCAATCCACAAGTCATTGAAGGCTATGGTAGACTACTGGGATCTGGCACGATGCGGCAAGACGTACGCGTTGCAGCAATCTTGTCACACTGAAGGAATACGTAATTTCAGTGCCGGGGTATATTATCTGCTTGATAGTACGCGGCGCCTAGAGAGTCCAAGGGGTGTAAAATGCGGCCGACCGAGATTGAGATGCCCTAAAGAGCTCCACCAGGACCATAAAGCCTTACTGTTAAGCCTATGTGATTTCCTAGAGGGTGCAAAGCGCATCGAAACCGTAAGGAGCCAGCATTCGCTAGGCGAAGTTGAGGATGCCATCTTCGACGATCTCACGTATAATGCATTCAAGTTGGCATCGAAAGCAGTCAGGTATACGAATGCTTGGAGCAGGTTGATTGTTGAAGAGCAATCTATCCCTTCTATGGTTTCCCCCAGCTTTCAATAGGTTATGAGCCCGGTCCTGAGCGCGGCATTCCAAATGCGGATTCTTCCAGAAGACCAATCCACGAAGGTAGCTTGACCACCTCAGCTGGAGGCTTCCGGCCGCGGTACTCAAGGCATTCCTTGATAGTCAAGCGCTTGGTTTTGCGATTTGGTGCCCATTTCCGGCATATTATATCCAATTGCCTCGACCCAATGATACAAAAAGCAACAAACTCCTTGAATACTTGAAGTATATTCTTTTTGTAATTTGCTGTAAAGTTGACCCGAGAGGCATCATATTGCCATATTGGCTTTTTCTGCTGGGAGTTATATTGAACATCCCAAGCCAACGTCATTAGTGCGTAAACAGCGTCACGAGGGTCTCCAGCTTCGAACATTGTAAGTTCCGAAACAAGGGCTTCAAGAGGCTTGAGACGCTCTGTAGTTCCTCGAACGAATTCGTCAGTGACTGAAATCATCTTACCAGCACCGGATGCTCTCAAGTCACCTAACACCATGAGCTGCTGTTTAAATTCCGGTGCATCATCGTATAGGGCCGCAATGGTATCAGCTCTGCGTAGATATATTTCAACCGCACTGCAGTAATCAAACCAATCGACAGTGCTATCACCACATAGTAGGTACGCTTCCTTTGCAAATGCCAATTCTTGAACTACCCAACGCCGGCGAAACCATTCTCTTCTCATCAAAGCTATAAATGCGCTCCATTGTTGGGCGCTCGATCCCTTGACGGAGAACATATCCTCACGCTCAAGCTCCGGTATTCGCCCAACAAAATCCATACCGACGCAACTATCTTCGCTCTCTTTACCAAGCCAGATCCATACACCATCTGCATGCTCATATATATCAGCCATTCTACTGACTTGGATGCTCTTCTCGTTCTCGTCATCTTGATTGATACATATGCAATCGACCCATAGGATCAGCGTCTCCGGTTCATGTTGCGATTGATCTTGCTCCCGCTCGGAATAATTCCTAAGATGTCTTAAAGCGTCACCAAGATTTGGTCTAACGTAAAATGTCGCATTGGGCTTCAGTCTGTGCTTCTCCTTGACTACTTCCCATGCATTTTTAACAAATCTATCGATCGGTCTCCTGGGCGACCGTGGATGAGCTGGCCATGACTCAGGCTTCCGGATCCACACCTTTTCAGTAGGCTCTTCATTACCCCATGTGTAGGAGAGCGCCACATAATGAAGCATCGGATCATCGCGTTTGGCAATCCTAAGTTCTGTATGGAGCATATCACTTTTATTGTCAGCGGGCAGGATATGCAACAGTCGGATCTCATTGTGTTTAATCCGTGTATACTTGTACGTTGATTGCGGAAGAATCAAGCCGCGACGTAAGGTGTCAAGATCGTCTTGAGTGCGTTCAAAACTTGGAATAAGATCGTGAGGCTCCGCAAGGGTAGAGCCGAACCTCGATTTGCCCCCCCGCCTTGGGGGCTTTTTTCCGCCTGGAGGCATCCTACGGCGTTGACCGAATGCACTGGAGGAACACCTTATAGGTGGAAATTGAAAGCCTGCTCTGCATTCCGGTGCAATTGGTGAGACATCATTCGCACCAGATACTAGATGACAGCAACACTCGTGCAACGAAGGGCAATGAGAGCTGGAATCGCCCCAGTCTTATCTCTGTTACTCGCTACTGAGAAGAGATTGGTGGGTGGGGTTCCCGCCGCTCAAAAGCGCCACCTGCAGTGAACAGACTCAACATCCTCCAATAATCTCTGGGATTGATGATCATCAGCGTCAAGCGCTAACCAGATTGGTGAGAGTCAGGCCTGTTGTAGCAGCGATCGCCAGTCATCTCATGCAGAGAAGTCAACCGTGCCTCCAGAATAGGTTACCCAATACTATGGATAAGTAGTATTCAGCTGAGGGAAGGCCCAGCGCGACGACGAACTCCGATGTTGCATATGACTGCAAATTGTCGCCCTGGCATTCGGAAAGCTGTACCACACAGCATTTATCCAAGCTCTTTAGGCGCTAGGATGCTCTACCCATTAATTAAAATTAACTCACGCTTCCGCGAGACTTGTCTAATACTGGTGAAGGATTGATATAGCCCAGCAAAGCAGGCTCAATTGTGTCAAAGTAGACATTTTGAAAGTTGCGTGCGAAAGCCTTGCGGGAACCTTCAAGGCCCCCTCCGCGTGGGCGGGGTAACCTACTTTAGGGTCACCCCCCTCGAGCGACTAGAAGACGGCGCTCACCCTAGGCCCAGAGGGGGATGAGTTCGGGTAAATTTTTGTTACCTTGGCAACATGGTGTAGGGCGACAGAATTCTGGCCCCAGCTCACTCGAGGCTCCACACCCGATCCAGGTGATGCACCCTCTCCTCTCACGTACCATAACTCACCCAAGACCTACGCTCAAAGCATCCAGAAAGCGCGTGCTCTCGCACAGCCTCATTTAGGAGCCCTAAAGATAGCCCCAGAGATGGGGTATGAGAGGTAGTAGCACGCCGCCTATTCTTTCTATGATAATCAACGGGATACGACGACGCTCTCCTCTTCAGCCAATCCGGTCTCTTCCACCTATTCCATACTGTTATCGGTTGGAAGAATTTAATATCAGTAAGACTACTGGCAAAAATTGTTACCAACGGCTAAACAGGATTCGCTATTGATCTTAGATTTCTCACCCTAATATTCAAGGTTCTTGACGCAGATAACGCTGCAATAACGAGACATATCCGTCCAGACACAGCAACTGCATACCTCAACGCCTTCGGCTAGCCATGCGTTTCATTGAATGCCTTGAAAAGTGGTCGTCAGCGCTAACAGCTCGGACACATGGCAGGCTCTTACCTTATTTGTCCCTGCAACCTTATCATATCAAGCCTCAAAGCTCGTGGCGTTCTTAGCGCAACACAGTACCCTCTGATCCCACCAGACCTCGCCCATAAATCGTGACGCATTTCCCACATCATTGAGCTCTAGGCTTGCGCTGATGTTATACGAACTACATACGCTACAATGGTACATCACCTTTTTAGTGCAGTCGATTTTGCTACACCTCGTCACCTTACTATCTGAACCTTTTCGTAGGACATGGCCGACGGCACGGCTTGTCCCGAAGACGAGAACTCAACGGATTGCTTACTGCGAGAATTGCTGAAGGCCATCAACGATAAAGACAATGAATTCAACTGGGACCCCCTCACCTTCGGTTTTTTAGTCCCGATCGGCTTGGTAGCTGCATTGTTTGCAGCACTTACTATCTTCCAGGCCATTTTATCTGCGGGGTCTGGACGACGCCGATGCAACAAGATTGCTATCGGTCGATGGTCTAAGCTGACCACAAGAAGATGGAGTTGGCATGACCTGATATTCCTATCCACCGCCAAGACCCCACTGCTCAGATCTGACAGTATCTTGAAAATACTCAATGACAACAAGAACGCGCAGGCAAGTCCTGGCAGTCCCAAATATGTAGCAACAGATCAATCCCACAACGGCACATCAGCCGCTACGTGGCTCAATTTTCTGCAAGAAATAAATCTGGAAGACCTAGCTCCTTCTAGCAAAGATGAAAACATTGCAGAGACCGCGGCTGATTACCTTCCAAACGATTTAATAGCCGTCCCCGCTTATGGCGAAGTCGGTCTCATAGTTGCTATGGCGGCAGCAGCTGGAGCATACTCGTGGAAGTTTAACTCACAGTCTCCGTATCCGATCATCATAGGGGAAGACTTCCAACTTGACTTTCGACAGCATTCAACTCTCGGCACTGTGGGAGCATTTTCGAGATATGTGCAGAGAGTGAAAAAAAGTTCGGTTTCAAGAAAGTATCTTGCGAAAGCTATTGAGCACGCCAGAGGTGAAATCGACATTGCTACGCTTTTTCCTCTTGATGAAAAAGTCAGGGAACAGTTGTCACTGAAAGAAGGCCCAGTATCCGTGAATATTGTCGAGCTACCGGAATTTCAAGGTCTGCTTCGTGGCATACATCGAAAAGACGCATGCAAGGAAAGTTTGTCACAAGGCGACTTATGTGGTAATTCGTGGATCTTCGACCAAAGCGATGAACATTTACTCTGGCTTTTGATAGCGGATACGCTAAAGCATCCGCCAGCGATCTTTCCATCGGGTCTTATACATGTTCCAAACCTGCTTTCTATCCTTGCTCTGAACAGCAAGTTCTGTGCGACTGGGCAAAAGGCTTGGGACACTCTAGAACCATTCTCAACTCTGCCTACCTTGTTCGAACGTTTATTTCAGGAAGATTCCTACCAAGGAAATGATTCCTCCGCAGACGATGAGGAGAATATCGGAGATCAGAACATCTACCAGGGATGTATTCGAATCCTCTATGAACCACAGGCCTTTCAAGCCTGGTTCAACTCACAAGGGCAATCCAAAAGATGGTTGTTTCGCCAAGGTGTGGTTGTTCAGCTCCAGCAGATAGATAGATGGCTTCAAAAACCAGACCGTGAGCAAGATATCAGGTGCAGCATAGTTGACCTTTACCGCATAACAAACGCATTACTGAGAGCAGAAAACGCAATCGCCAACGGTTCATTGGGAGCCTACGTACCTGCTGATCAAGCCCGCGCTCAGCTAGAGAATCGTGGAGACGATCCTCGGAAAGACACGACGAATGGCCAATTCAATCCCGATGACAGATATCTGGGAATAATCGTCGGCCGCCACTCCAAAATGGTCACCACACTCCGGAATCTGGTCGAAGAATGCGTACCAAGGGGAACTACTACAGCTATAACGGACCAGGTCAGAGAAAAGACTACTAAAAAGTTCATGCGCCACAGTAAAATACTCCAAGCTCTTGTGCAACTCGGTCCAGGCTTATTTGGCTTCCCGATATTTTTTTCTCAAATCATTCAGCTTTTGCAAAGTCTTCGCAAGCTACTAGAAGCATTGGAGAATACTAAGAAAAAAGACCATACTAAGGAGGTAGAACTATCGAAGCGCAGTGACAAAGAAATTATCAAAGACGTCCTGATTTGGAGATGCATCCTAATATATCTTCTGTTTTCGACAGCACCGGACAACTCCAAGCTTTTAACGTCGGGCTTGTGGGAACAAGTCATCCCTATTATTTAGCCCTAGACATTAGTGTTTCCAACATCAAAAATTCATTACTCGGTACACTCTGTCCATAGTCCCTATCATCGCTCCCCAATCTTGGCACATATATCTGCCCCAACCTCAAACCCCCAACCAGGTCTAGGGTGAGCACCATTTCATTCTCGCGCGAGCCCTAGGTGCTCCTAGATGATATAGTGACACCGTTCTCTAGACATCTAAGGTCTCCAGACACATGTCCAGGAAAACTCCTCGTGCCTAGACTCGAGTCTTAACACATTGTCGTCTAAAGACACTGGGATTCAGACAAACGTTGTCTTGAGTTTTTAATTGTCGAGGGGCGCTAGTCTAGCGACATTATTCAACTGAAAACACTCGTCTCAATACATAGTGTCGTCTGATTGCTAAAAGCCAGTACCGCAAAAGCCAGTATTGTGAAAAGCAACGCTACAAAATGTCGGCACTATGGAAGTCAGTAAAGTAAAAGGTAGCGTTTAGGAGGCAGCATCGTGAAACCCAGCACTGCAAAACCCATTCTCATTGACTAAATAGCAAATACACAGAAATGCTCTCCTCCGACCATACCCCTATCGAACTAAAAGCAACGCACAAGACTCAAGTGACATCCTCCATGAATGAACTCCCAAAGTATGGGCAGTGTACACGCCATTAGTCAAGGCCGAACTAACACTCTCAATACTCTAAAAGTCATTTCCCATGAAGAGATCCTCCAAGACCGCACCTACACATCCATCTCCATTTCTTGTTAGGAGGCTTGCGACAGTGTTGCTCCATGAACGTGAGGAACAAGACATGTTTGGGCGTCTGCCTTACGGGTTTTCGTGGAAGCAGTATACTTTCTGCAGATGACACAGTAGATCACCGACAAGGTATCTGCACCTTGTCATTGCATCTAACAGGAACGGGATCTGGCCGCAATTCAATCGCAGTCACCGCCCAGAGGCGGCGCCGGCGCTTACCTGGGGCATCAACGTCGGGGTAGAATTCTGTCTCTCTAGTCATGCTTCTAGTGAATTAGCTCGAGCACGCTGAAGAGTCGATTCCATCAATGTCATTTGAAATGTCGGCTATGAATTAGCTTGGCTTCCTCTTCTTGTGAAGGTGGAAGAATATTTCAAAGTCACGATAAGGTTTGTTCAAAATAGTCCACTAAAGGTGGGAGAAAAGCATATCCTTAAGACAAAACAATCTCCTCACAATCTAATCAATCTGCATGCATTATCCAACCCAACAAAGGAACAGCTTTTGTCTCTTCCTCCCACAACACCATCATCTCACTCAATCAAATAAAGCAACACCTCTACCAATCCCCCCCCCCTTCCCGCCCTCCCCCCCAGCACCATC
>KI911129.1:550079-581627 GCA_000482085.2 Cladonia metacorallifera KoLRI002260
CCTCCCCCCCAGCACCATCATCCCACCCCCCCTATCTCACACCCGCCTTCTCCTCCAACTCCTTCTGCTTATCAGCAATCTGCCTACCCAAATGCCCCATCACCTGCGCATGTCTCTTCCTCTCCATCCCCGTTTCAATCCTCGCCACATCCCGCTGATACGCATTTTCCTTAATAATCAGCTCCTGCAAACGTCTCATATCCGCCGTATGCTTGGCCTGTTGTAATTGCTCTTCCATGGCGTGGAGCTCGTTCATGTGCTTGAGTTTTGTGGCGTGGCGTTCCCGTTCGCTCTTGATTTCGAAGAGGAGGGCGCGATAGGAGGGTGAGGAGGCGTAGAGATATGCGAGGGGTTGTGTGAAGTGTTCGGGGTCGGCTTGGTTTTGTTGGTGTGGTTGACCTGTTTGACCTGGTTGGGGATTGGCTCTCGCTGCGTTGGGTGGGATTCGCCCGTTTGGCTGGATTGGTTGAGGGTTGACTCGTGCTGCGTTTTCGGGAACTGCACGGTTAGGGGCTAGTGGAGATTTTGAAAACGTGGGAGTCGGAGGTAACGAGGGAATTCGAGACGTCATTGTTGCTGGACGTTCTGCTTCGCGCATTGGCGTGGTTTCCTGAACGGTTGCTGGTCTAGCTGTGGTGAGTTTCTTGTGGTCAGGTGCTTCTGATCCTTCGCTCGAAGTTGAATGTTTTCGTTTGGTTTGGTGCTTGTGGTCAAGTATGTCTGATTCTTCGCTCGAAGTTGAACTGTGTCGGCTGTTTTGGTGCTCGTACATCCCTCCAGGGAGGTAGTGTCGGTAATCGTAAGGATTGTTAGGGTCGCGGGGAAGGTAATCTGGGTCTTCGTCGGAGGAAGAGGACAGGTCAACAATGGTGGTCTTTTTGTTGTTATTGGGGGGTGACGCCATCTTACTATCGAAAAAGGTAGAAGTGTTATGAAAGTGACCAAGAGGACTAGATGATTGAGCAGATAGCTTGATCGCTATGCAACTTCGAACACCGGTGACCTGGATACTGCACAGAAAATGCGTATGTAACCAGAAGGGAAGACGCTTTTATATCAAGACGTTGTGGTTGTCGACATTTCGTTGAAGAGATGTGTCGTCAGGGTTTCAACACAGATGATGGAATAAACAAACACAACAAAAGTGGTTACCTTGGTGCCGCAACGCGTTACAAATTCACTACACAATCCATCATCTTTCAACACTTTTACAGGAAAATGTATTTTCAGCGGGAAGAATAGCTGAACTCTCGATATTCCGGACACAGAAGTCAACTTTACGCTCTTGCACCTTTGGGGTATCACTACGTTCATCGAATCAAGCCATTATAGGCCGATACAATGCTTTTACCACAAAGACGTAGCAGCATACCTGGTCTCGCCACAACCACATAGCTTTGCCCATCGACTTTTTACGATCTGTAGCGTAATCGAACAAGCAGGGAGTGAATAATGGTGTTCGGTAGCAAGTCATGTTGGCTAGGATCAACGCCGAGGGGGCGGAATAGTACTCAGGGACATCAAGAGACGCTGTTGGCACAAGGTGTGGCGGAGCTGGCAGCGCTAGTCTAATTTGAGGTTCTGAAGACATTCACCTTCGAATCTCCAAGCGAGTTTTTATATGTTTAGCGCCGTTTCTATAGAATGAAGGGGGGGGTATGCGGAGTGAATCCTTGGTCTTAGCGTCGTATTTCTATAGAACCTTAGGAAAATAAGATTTTCTTTTGCTTTCAGGGTACACTTATGTGTTGAAGGTGAGTAGGAAGGGGTTAAAGGAGTGACGCGATTCCTCACATGAATGTCGTAACGAGGAGATACGTCCCAGCTGAGGGGGATGATAGGTTAGAGGGTAGCTGCCCCATTAATGCTGATTGGTACCTTACTTTGCCGTAGCAAGCACCAGCAAGGGCACTGCGAAGACATTATCACCAACTGATTTGGCTTGTGTGTCATCTAATCAGAAACCATCAAGCCTGTTCGCTCTCTTAACAAAGTGAAAAGCACCACTATCACACTCCCTGAGCTTCTTCTTGGTTGTTATTCTTAAAAGATGACTTTGCTTCTTTGGGTGTTCATCAGTGCCTGTTAGGAATGAGAGCGGAGAATGTGGCAGATGGTCTGGGTATTGTGCACTTCTGAATGACTGATGTGCGGCCTCGTAAGCCAGGTCGAGCTCATCTCACTCGCTCTTTGTGCGATAATGGTAGACTGGACAGTGTCGAAGGCGGTAGATAAGAGAACTAGACGTGTGCTTCTAACACGCTGGTGATGAATGTGTATCTGCATCTCAGTCTGATCTTGCAATAATCTCTGAGGGAAGGTGTGCCGAAAAGTTGACTAGGTAACACGGCATTGTGTTCTCGTATAAACATGTATGTATATCGGACGGGCTTCTCTTTGCTTCTATGAGCTCCTGACTTGTATCATAAGTCTGTTGAGGTGACAGTTCGCACACATTTTGCTGGCGTGACCGAAGTGCTGCCCCTGAGTCGAGATACATGGAGTTCGAAGGCGAATGGGGCAAGTCGTGATCACGGCCTGCTCTTTGCTCTTTTATAACCTGATGTTGGCCAAGGTAGACACGAGTTTTGGGTCGCTTAGCAGTACTACAAGACGAGAAGTCTATGGTACGTGGAGATGTTGAATAGGAATGTAGGTACGGAAGAGGAGGAGGAGATGGGGTCAATGTATTGCAAGGCGCTGGATGGGAGGCCGTCATTGTGCGTGTACAAGTCCTACGGTTGTTCTGCATTACTGATTGCTCCAATGATTGCTAATGATTGAAAGATACGTGAATGCATCCGAATCACTTCCCACGTATGCATATCCGCCCCATGCCCATTGTTATCGCTCATGCTGGCCTGCACTTGTAGAGGAACAAGCAGTGACTTATTGTCCCTTATTTTGAGTCAAGCTGGCGTCGCTACGAGGTTCTGGGAGGTTGCCATTCGAAGGGAGTGCAACGGCGAGTGCAACAGTGAGTATATGGCAGCAACGATCTGGAAGAATTAGAGTCGAGACTGGCGACAGAGTTGCAATAGTCGTCCTGAAAAAAAGTTCGTGCGAGCGCCCGCCCCAGTCAATCCTCGATCTTTAGCGATGCATATAGATTGTGACCACATGGATTTGACAGTAGTAGCGGTGATCTTAGGCGAAATGACGTGGTCTTAACCTGGCGGAGTAACCGTTAAGGGTCTCTTTGAAGTTTAGCTTTATTCTCAGTTGACACAAGTTTGAGACTTGAGTTGTAGAACGTGAGTTGGAAGACGGCAGGTTACATGTCTATCTTTGACAAGAGACTGTACTACATAACACCCCGACATTAAGGGATGATAGGTGTGCCGGAGACACATCTAAAGCAGGTGATGTGTGACAGTATCTGATACAGCAAAGGAAGATAGCTTGAAACAGAAATCAGGGACTGATGTAGCCGGAATCGGGTCGCTCGAAACATTGACGATCCTTTCCTAGTATATCGATACAGCTTGCAGAATTCGGAAAAGAAGCCCCGAATTTAGATTTCCACGTATGCTCATTTCGACAAAGTAGGACAGCGGTCATGCCTGATTGTCACACATACACGAAGATCAGCATACTAGTCATCGACACATGGCAACCCGCTACGAGGCGTCCCAATCATAGAAACCACAAACTCTCCGAAAGCATCATTCCCTGCTCATAGCATGGCTACTGACAACAGCAGGAATGCTAGGCGCAACGACGATCGTCTGGTGAAGCCACCGAGTCGACGTGCTAATCGATAAGGGAAAGCACAAGAGCGCTGAACCCTTCCGTGGATAAGGGCAAGGATAAGACGATAGCAAAGATAGCGCGGGCCCTTTGGCTTAATGGTTCAGAGAAGCAAACACATTGTTATCGGATACACAACCCACTATAGGATTGGGGGCCTGTGGGCTCCCCTCAACGGCTGAGGCTTTTGATATTGTTTCCCCACAAAGCTCTGATATTACTTTGATTAGTGTCGTGAGGCTTGATTACCGATTCACGATTGAAGCGTTTAACGCTGGGAAGTCCTCTTAATCGGATCATCGATGGGTCCGTTAAAGTATCCCTTGCTCGTATTCAAACCACTCCGAGAGGTGAGCAGAGGGATTTCATAGGCTATGGTTATTGCGTAAGAGAGGAAATTTGCTCGAGCTCAAGGCGGTAAAGATGCATGCAACACTGCGGCGGCCCGCGCATATTTAATCGAGACATGTGATTACAGAAGGTTATTAGAGAGCCAATGATAGTGAACAGGGCAAGCAGCCAATTTGAGAGGGGCGTAGCAGTCTTCTTCGAAAGCAGGTTAGACACCTTCTAGACACCTTCTAGAGGGTTTCTAGGGGCCTTCTAGAGCGTGCCCGAACCTTGGAAGACCCTTTCAACCCTCTAGCGACCGAGCGGAGAATTTAGGGGCAGGTACTTAGCGTGACTTGGATTCGGTAAGGCACAGGTACGCTTCATCCATCCCACGGGTGACTGCGAATGACTGATGATGCGTAACATATCCAAGCCGTTGACACCCAGCTTCCTTTCCGAATCATGCCTAGCCTTCCAGCCACCAAGCGGTTTGGACGCAGGATGGTAGGTGTTTGTTATCGCGTAAGGATCCCAGTTGCCGACCCTTGATGGGGGTCGGTCCTCTATTCGGCTCAGTCGACTATGCCGTCCCTCGGATTTGAAATTGACTTGCGTCGCATGATTGGCGTTCGTCGTGCGTTCTGTCAACACAGTCGTCTTCGCTTTCAGACAGGATGCTGTCGCAACGACCCAGGGGAGTCCGGGCGAATAGAGGTCAGGTCTAATCTACAGGCTATGCGAGGGGCCGAAGAGAGCCGTCTTTCCGATAATATTGCCTCTCGTCAACCACGCCCCCAGCCGCCTCAGCTGTGGACGTCATGCGGAGGTATAGGGCGAAGTGACTAGGTGGTCCAAGATGAACGAGAGACGTTTAGGTGGGGCACGGAGCGGTTGGCGACAAAGTCAATACCCCAGATATGGTTGCATTGGGAACGAGCGTGAGGAGTCTGTTGCCATGCCGTGCAAGGATGTGACCAGTCGTGTAATTATATGATTCGAGGACGTAATAAGGTGGATGCTGGAGGGATGCAGGCAGATGTAATCAATGCACGATGGCACCGATGATCTGCGCTGCAACTACTGTGAGTGCAGCGGTTATAAGATTAGCACTGACGCAGTAGAAGCCTGCTAGAAGGACGCTAGAAGACTGCAATTTCGACACTAGAAGGACGCAACGCCATCTCGAAGCTCACTAGAAGACTTCCGGCGGTGGCACTAGAACCAGTGGAAGGGGAAGAAGGGGGGGAAGAAGGGTGAGAGAAGAGACCAATGCCGACCGCCATCGTCACTGTTGGTCGCCTGCTCGCTTGCCTCCCCCCTGGAACCCCCCCTCCTGCAGCTCGCATTGCAGATCAACGGGCCTGCTGCTTCGTGGGAAAATGTAAAAAAGGCAATGCGGATGGCAAATGCGCAAAGAAATATATAGAATAAATACTATTGCTAAAGCAAAATAATTTAATCAATGGATAAATATATAATCAATTTACATCGCTCGTGACAATCAGTCAATAGCAGGGCACAGATCGGAGAATTTTGTGTGCAAGGGAATCACAGGCTGGGGCTGACGCACAAGCATCCTGGCGGAGATTGGGGCCTGCCCCGCTTGATGGCCCCTTCCGCGCCCTAAACCAATTAAGCTCGCAGACTGCCCATATCACTGCTGATTCGATCTCACCGCCAACATCAGCTACCTCTTCAGCTAGTTCCTGATTGACCGTCTCAAAGGGGGCTTCGATAGCTCTCATTATAGCACTTCCCCATCCTCGCCCTGATCTCATATCTTCCCTGCCTCACACCTGGTCAACGAGATCTAGACGCACACTAAACTAGCTAATCCAGCTCGGCGTGCTCGCAGTCACATACACTTACTTCACTGCCATCCACTTGAGGTGGTGACTGGCACTCTCACTCTCCCTCCGTCGATTACCACTACTGGGACGGACCAAGAGATCGAATTATCATTTCTTTACAGTGTCACACGCTCGGACTAAAGAGAATAATTGGTTTACGCAATCGAACTTCCCTCCCACAAGCTAGGCTCGCATGGCACCTTGTGGTATATAAAGAGCACTGAGATTATTTGGAACGAGTAACAAGGGATACCACCAAAGCGGGACTATCAGGCCCTCATTCTCACCCTACACTCTTGTACCACGTCCTCGAATCAACGTCAACTCCTCCTCCCTTATCAATTGTGTCGCCAGCAAAGTCTAAGAGCCTGACACGCGCAAATCGTTGCAGAAGTCTAAGAGAAGGCCCATCAAAATCATTGCGTCAAAAGAGAACACGTTAGACATCATTCCCCATACCACAACATACGAAGGCGACTCAGTCAATCAACTCAATACACATTTCTTAGCTGCGTCACAAGTTGCAGCAGCAGTGGCTGCCATATCGTTGGGACGTACTGTGAGTCAGACTCACGCGACGCCACCATACTACAAAGTCTCATCCCACGAATGACTGCAGTAGGCACGTTCCTGGTCCCCTGCATGCTGCGCACAGGACTTCTGCTCGAGACTCTTAAGACGTCCTTCTAAGACCGCGGCTTGGCCTACTTGGGCCATTTCCTACAGAGTACCACAATCCAACACCGGCTCCTCATAGGAACGATAACAATACAATTCAACATCTCAACCCCAGAATATTCTTCAAGGCAATATTTGCAGGAGTCCAGCAGGTCTGGGCCACTTACAGAGCGCTCAACCAAGCCACGCAATACCCCACCTGCATTTACTGGCCGTCGTCCGTGCGCTGACCCATTTCGTCTAATCCGGATCGCCGATAAACCACAGTCCTTCCTTACAGTAGCGCCTCGCACACGTGCAAAACGTAGGACTGAGTGTTCAACATCCGCTGCCAATCTCACCCCAACCGTGTACTGCAACACGCGGCATCATAATACCACTCCTCGCATATAGTCTACCGGCTATGGACATCACAAATATGTTGAACAATAAGGTTACATCTGCACAATATCAGCAGCATATGGCACAGGCCAGCTACCCTTCTCCCTCACAGCTTCAAGATCCGTTATCAATGCTCGGGACAAACTACTCAGACCGCCCATTCGAGAGTATGTACCTGCCTCAACATCAGAACGAGCACCACATGTCCTCGCATGATGACAACGACAGTCAGCGACATTCCAGCAACGGCGCTATCAAGGCCTTTGCATGCACTAACTGCGGCAAAGGCTTCGCACGGAGGAGTGACCTCGCTCGTCACGGTAAGGTTATACCATAAGCGTTTACAACTGCATTGCTAAATAAAACCACAGAGAGGATCCACACTGGTGACAGACCACATGTGTGTCCTGAAAAAGGATGCGGCAAACAGTTCATACAAAGATCTGCATTGACAGTACACATGCGAGTCCACTCAGGCGAGAAGCCGCATATGTGTGAACGTTGTGGAAAAGTGAGGGAGCCTTGGCTTCTTGAAAGGATTCTGCTAATAGCTACTGTAGCCGTTCAGTGATTCGAGTTCTCTGGCCAGGCATCGTCGTATACATTCTGGAAAACGGCCATATAAATGCCCTTTTGCAGACTGCCAAAAGACTTTCACTCGCCGCACCACCCTCACACGTCATCAAAACCATCACACAGGGACTGTAGAAGAAGCCGCGGTCGCAACAGCTGCTGCTCTCGCTTCTCGGACTCCTGGTATACATCCACGAAGTGGATCCGACGGTGGCAACTTCTCTGATACTGCGTCCATGAGTTCCGCAATGACAAGAACACCTTCACCTCCAGAGCGACAACTCTCAATGTCTCCCAATGACGACGTTCCCCACATGCCACATCTCAATCGTCGGACTAGTGGAGTTTCCTACTCTTCAACCGACTCATGTCCCCTCCCCGCTCACTTTCGCCCTGGGCTTCAACAACCCAGCCCACGCTCCTCTCCCTCGGTCAGCTCTCCCACCCTTTCCGCCTTTGGTGGCAATAACAGCTACAACCGCCCCTCGCTGACCTCTCATCCTACACTCCCTGTTCTTGAACCTCCAACATACCATGACCTCCGACAGCCGTCCAGTGGTAGCGGAAGCCCACATTTTGGCAGCACTGGCTGGCAGAGTCCCGTCGCTGCCGGATTACCAAGTCCTGGCCACAATGACGGTAGCTTCTGGAATCCAGATCCACAATATGGACCCAATCAGCATTTGTACTACCCAAGTTCGAATATGAGACGACCTCAAAGCACTGAGCCCGATCATTATGAGCTGAAGCCCCGACTGCCCAGTACTGGGGTTTGGGCGGGTAGTATGGGTTAAACGGACAATACCAGACTGTTCATGTTATACATTCATGTTTTCCTTTATCAGCGGTGGTTTAATTGACTTTTTATCATTGCGGAAATACCCCTACGTTACTTGCACGTCATTGAATGTCTTATTAAATCATTGTACGACTACTTCTTACACACATTCGCTGGTCGAATAGCTACCACAGAGCGAGCATTGAGACTCTATTAGCAGGACTTGAATTCTGACGATGAGGGAAATTTAGAAATGTCTTCTTAATAGAAAGCGCTGCTTCTATACCATTACTAGATTTCAATGCCACAGTATCGCTTCCTCTGCACTTTTAACATGCCTCTCCCCTATATTATTCGTTCAATAAGCTCGTTTGACTTGTGGTAGGCTCGAGCCTTCTCCCTAACCCCCCACCATTCCTACAGAACCCTTTTGCGTCTTCCCCCAACAAATTCCTCCCCCTAACGCATCCCTCCCCTTAACGCATCCCTCCCCTTAACACATCTCTCTCTAACACATCTCTCCTCCGGACACATCCAGCCCGTTACCTACCTAAATTTCTACCCTCCTATCTAAATTACATTCCACAACCCCGTCTTACCTCAACCCAGTCAACCCAGCCAACATGACTAGCCAGAAAGATTTACGCGTACGGCAGGGGTTATCTCTCTTTCAACTGATTTTGCTGCGTTGAACATACTGCAAGTATGTTATGCATGTGAATCGTGCGAGGTAAGTGGCGCATGGCTTAGGTATCGATTGAGGGAATGAGAGGTATGGCTTAGAAACTCTTTGTATCAATTAACACAGAATTAATTGAAACACAGAGAGCTAGTTAACACTTACATCAATCAATACAAGCAATTAACACACAGAACTTATAAATACATAGACAATCAATCAACACACAGGATCAACAAACACAAACAACCGCACCCTTCCCCACCCCACGTTGGTCAGGAAGAGGTAGCAGTTACATTCGAAGGTTATTCTACTCCCACTGAGACCCACATAAGCCCCGAGGAGTTTCAAGAATCAATGTCCTATATAACATCAACAGGAAGCTTTCCACCCGTCCTATTCCAGGACTCATAGATCAGATGATTGTACCAGACTCTCATTTCCTCAGGACCACCTTGAATAACAACATCAATTCCCTTCTCTCAACCTCTTGCACCAATAATCGAAGAAGGTAACGTAACCTCGTGCTTGACCCAGTGCAAACGAACAAGCCCGCGAGAATCGGTTTACGGATTGAGACCATCAGATCATACTCTTTTCACCTAAGCCAGATATTACACATCGACATCGATGTGAGACTAAAGAATATAGCGTGCAAATTATGGAATTTCGGGTCGATTTGCTAACAGAAGAAGGTATGAATGAGCTCAACGAGTTTGTTGCGTCTCGTGGAAGAAAGACCTTCATTCTGGCAATAGCCTCTTTATCACAAGGAATTAAATGCCATAGTATTTACTAACTTGACCTTTGTAGTTTGTGGGGGGGGAAATGTTGGGATACCTATTAGGGATCCTAGGAAACAAGCTCTTAGCAAAGCGGTCGTCGGTGATGGGAGCAAATGCTAAAGGAAGGTCCTCGCTACTGAGCAAATAGCCAGGCATCTTTGTTCTTTCATTGGCTCTGCGTGCTTCCACATCAACCCTAGGAGTGAGGCTTGCGGACCCAATTCTTATCGCCTAAGAATGCTCCATTTCGACATTTTGGATTCATCAAAACTACGGAGCTTGCGGCGAAAACGTAGAAAACTCGCCTAGATACGCCCGCAAATCTGGGGTTTAGGCGTCCTAGCCCCTGGCTACCTAGCTTGATATGGCGCTTTCGGGCTGGATCTTCAAGAGCATGGAATTTAGGTACGCCTCAAATGTTTTATCGAAATTATAAAATCTGAATGGGGTCCGCATTTTCGCATTTTTAGGTTCATAAGGTTCTATCTCGTAGCTGTGAGAAGACGAGTTAGGGTTAGGGTAATGACCGCACCAGTGGTTGGTTAATATTGAACCCCTAGGACTACCCATTTGGACCTCGGTATCGCCTAGTCAATTCACGCCTCAGCAACTTAATATAATCTACAGTCCACATAGTCTAGTCGTGCCATTGGAAAAGTGCTCCTCTCCGTGCTTGGATCACATTGTGGGGTTTGGCTTGAAGCGGCAAAATCTCTTTGGCGGCGGATTTGGTTGTGGGAAGGCAATTCCAAGAGCAAGAAGCCTAGAATAGCCATCATGGTAGGTTTTACGTTCTTCATACGTGTCATAATACTTTCCTTAAGTAGAAAAATTTGATCTTCTCTTCTTTGAATGAATATATCTTGGACGGCTCCCAGCATACACTGTCACATTCCCCCCTCTAAACCCCCACTAACTTCCAAGGCCGATGACCAAGCAATCTTCAATCCCAGCAACAGCGCAGAGAAAATGGCTCTTCGAATCCTCTGTTTCGGAGCATCCATAACCGCAGGCTGGAGCGCCGGAGGCTCCCATCACTACCCCTACTCCAGCCAGCTCTCAGCCCGCTTAGCAGATGCACTGCCAGCAACACATTTCAGTATCGAAGTAGACGGGCTGTCAGGGGATACATTAATCAACGGGCAGTACACGCCTCGAATGCAGCAGGATATGAAGAGTGTGAAAGTCGCTTATGACTGGGTTATCATTCAAGCTGGTGGTAATGATTTGGGGTGGGGAAGGGAGCCGGAGACGATTTTCAAGGCGTTGAAACCGTTTTGGGAAATTCCGCTGTCGACGGGGGCGAATGTAATGGCGTTGACTGTTACGGAGCATGGGAATGATAATGGGGAGCAGTTTGCGAAGAGGGTGAAGTTGAATGATTTGATAAGCAATTATACGGACAGCAATCATACGTTTGGGGGCGGGAATTACTATGTCGCGGACGTTGCGACGGCTATTCCTTATAAGAACATGTCAGAGAGCGATAGGAAACTGTTCTGGAGCGATGATACGCATTTCACGCAGGCTGGATATGCGTTGATGGGCGACGTGATTGCAGACCGGTTAATTGATCTTGTTCAGGGCAAGGATACAATGTTGAATTCGACAGGGGCTATGAAGGCAACGTTTAAATTATAGAAGAGGGATAGATCGTTATGGCTTCGATCTACCGGTGATAGGCACTATATAAAAATAGACAAGCCAATGAAGGAAGCCCGGAGATCTTTGGCAGTCCTTGTGGTCTGCCAATCATCTTTTGGCATTCGTCATCCGCACTTAATAGATAGAACAATCACAACACCCTCGAGGTCGAACAATTTGCTGGTACAATCTTTGCTCAACATTAGAATGTGACTACCGTGCCCTGCTACATTTATGCGCGCTGTTCTACCTAGTCGCTTGTTGACGGTGTTTGGACCTTTAGGCGACTCTCTGCTTCTCCACGCGCTTCTTGCGTTTATCCGATGTTTGCATCGAGATATGGTGACGAGTCGAAAGTGCATGCGTCAGCCTTTTCAATTGCTTGTTCATTAGTCCAAGGCCACCGTCGGAAGGACCAGCGTCCTCCCATGCTTGCGAGGACCATCCCTAATGGTACTACTGCTCCGAGTCTCCAGCCATCATTCTCGGCGGGGCCATTCCTCATTACTATGCAAGCTATCGCCTCCAAAGTGAAACATCGTTCTGGGCCTCGCATCTTATGAAACCAGCAGCTGGGGTCCAGCCCCAAAGCACCACGGAGAACGATGGGTTTGTGCGTCATGCCACAAGCTCCGCCTTTCGAAACATCCTAGGTTTTTCTGCTTACAACGGCGCTCTCCCTTTTATAAACAATCTCCTGTTATCATAAAGCATTTGTTGAAAAGCCTCACAATGAAGACCTTCCGCAATTTGACATGCACCATTCTTATCCTTTTAGTAGCTCTCACGTCTGCACAACAGTCGTTAAGCCTCTTGAACAACCAAGGATGTGGCGAGTTTGCGCCAGGTTCCAATTGCACGAAATGCGTCAGCAATTGTGCTAGAGTTGTAGCTGTGTGCGCAGCAGGTTGACGATCACGAGCCAAATTTTGTGAAGAGCGCTAATTAGGACACAGCTTGTGTGTGGAGACCTAGTACATGCAAGGTAAGTAGACCGTTCAGCACCAATTTTGAAACAATCTAACATCCAAATTTGCTACAGGAATGTATAGTGAAGTATGAGCCATGGCCTGGATGCTTGAATTGTATACCCACGTGTTTTCATTGGGGAACCCCCGATGCGATGGTCTGTGTGGACTGCGATAATAGCGAGGTCCAAAACAGCATGTGGGTAGCTTCCTGATGCTCCGCTGAACTGTCCAGTCTAACACCGAGAAGGTGCCTGGGCAGTCAAGGCCAACTAGGCTTTTGTGTGGCACCAGGGGATGCGACATTCGCAGACAATGGAGGTAAGGTCCCACCACAACCATATTCAAAGATGCTAGGTCCTGATCCACGAAGGCTCCGGATGCGGCGGCAGCACTCCAGATTGCGATATCGTCTCCGGCGCAATATCGCAGTGTCCAGCTACTTCTTACACGAGCGAAAGCAATAAGACTTTCATTGCGGACGCAGTATTGCCAGTAGATTCTGCTAGCCCGGCCCCCGGAGAAGCGTCAATGCTCACCCCAACCTCGGGTCTGAGCTACACAGAAGTCTTTCGACGTAGGAAAAGAGCGAATAGGGAAGTAGCGGAGGGATGACTGGGGCAGACTGGGAAACATTATGAGCTCTCGTCTGGGATGAGAGACAGGCTCAAAGCGAGGCTTCCAACCCGTACCAGTCACTCGAAAATAAATTGAGCATTTCTGTAATATGTAACATGTAACGCCCTGGACTTTGACCTCTTTTGGATAGGTCCTATCATTGGCACTTGGTATCACGTTACCATGCTCGTTCATTGTGCAACCTTGCACCCATTGTTCAACCGATTCGTCCCAATGCAATATCAATCTTCCTTCCACTCAAATTGATCCAACGTAGCAAAGAGGGCATCGTATGAGCATCCGCAAAGCGAGGCGTCAACCCTTGTTGTAAGTTCAGGCGTAGAAGTGGATACTTTCGGTTGTGGGAGAGGAAGGCAGAGACTTTGGTTTGGGGATCCTATATAGCACGAGAGGAGGCAGAGTGAAATTAGCACTAGAGTCGTTAATGACAGTTCCAGAGTGGAGGTCGCACACAGAGATATGTACTTGCAAGGATGGGAAAGGACAATTGTATCACTGGGGAGGCAGTTGAGACACCTGCCAAGGAGCTATTTAATTTCTAGCGTGTACTAAGGTACCATTGGACGCGTTGCACAAAACATCTGCCCACCCCACGCATAATTCCGGGCCATCAACATCATGACGCCAGATAGGACATCTCTTGCATAATTGACTGCGGACCCAGGAACCCAACGAGACCGCGACTCTTTCATGCGGTGGGTCTGTCCCGCTTTCCAAGTGGGAAGTTCAAATTCACCACGAACGTTCGTTGTTTAAGACTAATTTCCTGACCGTCCCCAGTCACGCGGCTCAAACCTGGCTCGATCATCAAGGCGACGTTCCCGACGAGCTCTTGCTGCCCTGCGATCATCGGATTGTCGGGTTTCAAGCATTTGCCAGTCTTCATATCCACCACCTTATTATGCTCAAGAGCTTCTTTGCCGAAGGGTCTCCATTTCATAAGTATACTTTTCTGCAATGACCATGAATATCTCGTAGAGGATTCCTGCATGATACATGCGAGGGTTACCGCGGGTTCAAGTATCTGGGAGTGGAATGAACATTGTCTCTGTGGCCCACTGAACAAGATTGGCAAAGTCTTGAAAAGGTCTTTGAACAAGCGGCCGTTCATATCTCGAGTCGTACGGATTCTGATCTCTTTACACTCCTCCGTACTAGCAAGGGCTTTGAGTGTCTCCGAGCGCCAGGCTGCAATCGTCGTCAAATCTGTCTGCCATTAGTCATTTGACAAGTCTATCAAAGATCATCGCTATCACCTCTAGGCGGATCAAGACGCGTCATGGACTGCTCTGCTCTCTCCAGCAATTCGGTCGCTTCGGCTGGCAGACCCAAGCAGCTAAATTTCTGCCCGAATATATGGTCCTGGAGCCAACAATGGATCATATGCGTGGCCAAGTGCTCGCCACTTCTAGGATGCTGGTTCATGAATCTTGCGGCTTCCTTGTCTTCACCTGTCGAGAAGATATATTCCGGTTCATTTTCCGGGTGTGCCTTCTCAAACATGACGACCTCAGCCTCAATCCAGCTTACAATCTGATGACATAAGTTCTCGAATTCTTTGGCCACCCTGGAATCGGGAATCTGAGCAATAGGTTGCAAGCGGAATAGCTCGTCTTTGCACGCCGTGAATTCGTCCTGGGATTTTGCGAGCTTCTTGCACTCCTTTTTCAACTCTAGACAAGTATTCTTCATACGGCGTAGGTTGTCTTGGCTTGCCTTCAGTTTACGTCGGACATTGGCTAGCTTTTGTTTATCCTGTGTTCCATCCTCCTGAAGATCCTGTTGCGCATAGGAAAGTTGATTATTGCGTGTTCTCAGCTCTCGCTGTGAGGGCTCCACCTGGACTGTCCCTTCTTGAAGCTTGTTTTTAGGGTCTTTCAACTCTTTGCGAGATACTTGTAATTCGGCGCGTGCATCTATGATACTATCTCCACCAAGGTCTGCCTGAATCGTAACTTCGGTGATCCTGGACTTTTGTTTCTTGCTCCGCTTGGAAGTTAGTTTGTCTTCTGTGCGTGCCTTTGACATAAGGTCCTGATTCGCATGGATGAACTCCTCTTCGGTTATGGGTTGTATATCCTCCGAACCAGTTGGAGGCCTTCGTTGCATTCGCTCTTGGGCATCAGCTTCGTCCGTCATAATAATGTCCTTGGTCTCCGTCTGAGACACGAGTGACCTTTGAGTTGGATTGACCTCGTCATTAATCATGATCCGAGGGTTCGTTGCTTCGCTTGAATGGGATTTTTGCATTACTCTCTGTGTACGTCCTTGGTCTGTTATGGTGGAAACCACAGTTTGTGCCTTGATGAGGCTCTGGTCACCAGAGCACTTGAGTGATTCGTGGGTTGCAACGGGTTGGTGAGAGTGCTCGGGCTTGTGAACTCCCATGGGGGAAATATCTGGTGCCATTACTTCTCTGTCGAAACAGAAGTCAGGTCTGGACTTGCTTGGTCATAGGATGTCCGTGTCGATGATTGAAAGGTACAAATGGAATTACCGAATCATTGCAGGGTAATCAATTGCTCAGACTATCGAATCGCGGGGTTTGATGGAAGTGAAGTCAGCTTTTGTCATTCACACTCCCGATGGAGGTGAGGTTAGTTTTTGTCATTCACACTCCTAACTTTGCGGATAGCGATGCCCCTTCACTTTTACTAGGGACATTCACTGCCCCTCAACGTCAGAGATCGTCGTCATCTGTTTTATGCATCAGCTATTACATGATTCACCTCTCTCACTACCAATCTACTCTACATCTTCCATGGGAGTCAAGCTCGCTGGCTCAACTTTCAATTGATTCTTCGGTCATCCTTCCTTTACCATACCCTTGCTTCGACTTTAGATCTCAAGACCGAGCACGTCATCATTACGTCTACATCGTACAGCCTAACGATTTCGTCAAGCAGGTTGAGCGCTACGTAGAATGTCATCCAGCCCAAGACCCGCAAAACGCCAGAAAGTCGGCGTTCCAGTGCCAAAGGCCCAACCGAAGGCTCGAATCAAAGCGCAGCCTACCACCCAACCAAATGCTCCTAAGCCCAGAAATAAGGCGAAGCCCAGGCCTAAGGTCCCAGGCGAGCCTGACCGCAAAATTCTAGTAGCGGTCGACTTGTACGTGGCCATTGACTGATTCGTTCTATGATGCTGAGCTTTTCATAGTGGCTCCACCTATTCTGGCATCGCCTGGGCCCAGACTCGAAAGGTCCGTCAAATCGACTTGACAAACATCTGACTACGTCTGACCATCAGTTCCAGCCAGAAATTCAAACGCCGATTGGTCAATGGCCTGATTGTAATGGAATTGACAGCGTGTCCAGTGACAAAGTACCATCGTGAGTTCCAGGATGGCTCATAGCGGGATCTTGCTGGAATGTACATACTCACTTATATAAAGGGAGATTGTCTACAATGACGATGACTACCAATGGGGTTTTCAGATTCCAGACTCTGTCCCCAGACATCAATGGTTCAAATTGGAGCTCGACCCTTCACAACTCCCTGCAGCTGGTCTCGCAACAAAGTACCCCGATCCGCTGAGGGCCCCGCCCACTTATCACGACAGTGCTGTGCGGCATACAACGGACTTTATGACTGCTCTTCGGAAGCAGGCAGAGAAGGTCCTGCAGCGCCATTTAGGAAGTGCTTTACTTTCGACTCCCATTGAGTATATTGTCAGTAGCCATGAGAACATACATCATTTTCAAAATTGCTTGGACTGACTCAATACAGATTACTGTTCCCGCTGTGTGGTCTGATATGGCGCAAGCCAAAACTAGAGCTTGTGCGAAAGCTGCTGGTATGGGCGAAGAGACCGCTCTTCATATCATCTCCGAGCCGGAAGCAGCCGCATTATATGCGCTCGATGCCATGGATCCCCACGACCTTAAGGTTGGGAATACATTCGTCCTTTGCGATGCCGGTGGTGGGACTGTGGATCTCATCACATACACGGTCGCTTCTCTAAAACCCGTGTTAAGACTCAGCGAGGCTACACCAGGGACGGGTTCGATGTGTGGCTCATCATTTCTCAATCGTAAGTTTCAGGAATTTATGGAGTCAAAGTTCGGCGGCCAAAGTGAATGGGACGATGAGGTTATGGAGGAGGTAATTTCATGACCCCATTCATCTGCGAGTACGTACTCACAATATGTCAGGCTATGAAACGCTTCGAGACCATTGTGAGCTTGCTTACCCGTAGTTTCTGATTTTCTGGAAAAGCTAATCAACTTGAAATCGAATAGGTGAAGAGAAAATTCTGTGGTACCTTTGAGGAATTTTTCCCAATTCCAGGTACGTTGGGGGCATGTTAGATCTCCATCAACAATGCAGCTTATTGAGACATGTATAGTTCATGGCCTTAAGGACAATGGGGAACTGGGCATCCGCAAGAACAAGATCACACTCGCAGGTGCGGAAGTAAGAGCCATGTTCGAACCTATCTTGGAAGAAGTCGTCAGATTGGTTACCAGCCAGATCAAGGCGTCAAAGAAAAAAGTCAAAGCCGTGATCATGGTTGGCGGATTTAGTGAGAATGCGTACCTTATCAACGCAATCACACTCGCGGTCAAGCAGTATAATGTAGAAGTCATGCAATGCCCAAATAGGTAAGACGCTATCGGGCACATGTATTAGGAGTGGATGCTGATGCCCAGCAGCTGGACTGCTGTTGTCAGGGGTGCCTTGATGAAGGGCCTCGCATCCGCTTGTCCAAAATCCGCAAAAGTCAAGATCAATGCGAGGTCGGCCAGAAAACACTACGGCTTCGAAATCGCGAAGGAGTTCATTGAATTTAAGCATGATGGTACCCGCAAGTACTGGGATCCCCATGCCGGAATATTCAGGATTCGTGAAATGGAGTGGTTCATCCAGAAGGTTCAATACCCGCTTGTCAAGCAATACAGTGCATTCAAGTTTGAAGCTGACTTTACGGGCAATAGGGTAGTCTAGTGAAGGAAGGGAAGCCCATACGCTTGAGGTACTATCAGGCGGGATTAGTTTCTGAGGGTCCTTTCAAGGCCATTAGAGTTAGCATTTTATCCTGCAGCGATCCAGACAATGAAGGAGCGCCAAAGTACGAAGATGACCGTAAGTACCAGTCTCCAATCTCAAGATCTGTGCACAGTGATTGAGAAGTAGCTAACGTCAAATAGCTGCCGTGAAAAAACTCGTTAGAGTCACAGCAGACCTCGGCAGAATCCCTGCTAGACGCATCCCTCAAGAACAAGGCGCTGACGGTCAAATGTGGTACGTCGCTATCTATGAAATCAAAATTGCGTATTATTCTGCGAAAACAACCTACGAATTATTCCATGAAGGAATCAATTACGGTGCTGTGGACTCCGAATATGTCTGAGACGAGGCCTAGCATGTCACCGACACTACATCAACACGACTTCGCATAGAGCGGTCTCTAGTCCGCACATTTCACGCTTTTTCTCCAGCACACAGCATATGACGTAACGACCTCCCACTACAGACATTTTCTACGGAGCATTGTTCGTTTCCAAGTTCCCAACACATCCTACCCAGCATAACGAACATTCACCTCCTTTCATCCAGCAGCCGATGGCACACACCGCCATCACACGTTGGAAGACATTACGGTCTATTTTCCATCTCAATACCAACAGACGCAAATCAAGTTTATCCCACAACTTCGACAGATGGCACACTACCATCACACTTTAGAAGACATCACGGCCTATTTTCCCATTTCAATATCAGCAAATCAAATCATATTTATTTCGCAATTCCATCAGATAGCGACGCTCCCATCATACAATACGAAAAGAATCACGGCTCCTATCCTATGACGACCTATTTTCCCATCTCATTATCAGCAGACGCAAATTCAGCCAATTTCACGATCCCCACGAATGGCAATACCGCCATTACACATACATTGCCCAAAAAGAAAAAACCAGCGCTGCTATCCTATCTCAATCCAAAGGGAAAAGGCAGATGAGCAACCACTCCTCCCCATTCGTGGCGGAGGAGCAATCACTTTTCTTCTCAAGCACAGCAGATAGCCCAAACCAAGCATCATTGGATACGATACACAATGACAGTATCTTTCTCCACAGTAGTACGCGCAGAAAGGATACTGCAACCTGCCGTCCTATCTTACCCCAAAGGCCAAAGCAAAGCGGAGGAGCAATCCCATTTCTTCTCAATCACGGCGGAAAGCCCAAAGTCAGAACCAACCATCCTTAGATAGAAAATACAATGACTCTTTCTTCATGTCAGTAAGAGCAACTGAGATAACCAGCTGCACTTTGCAATTGAAACACATACTGTATTACTTTCGAACGAGATATGCACAATGACATTTCCCCAGACCACGCTATGCCATGCACACAAGCACCTTACCTGAGTTCAGTAAACCACCTCACCATCCCTCTCAACAAGAAAGAGCGCATACCACCCCTAGCCCCACCCCAACCCCCATCCTCAGCACAATCCCCTCACCCCACGTAATATCAAATAACCCCAACCTATCACAACGTTTGGAAACCTAGATCTAATAGTAAACACCGCACAATCTAAGAACCCAAGCTCTATCTGAGGAACCTCCTATAAACATGATATACTGCAGGTAAGATGTGTAGTAATAGGTATAGAAGACGCTAGAATGCCAATCCTAAGGTATGTCTGTGTGGAAATGAGGACGTGTTGGTGGATCGGTACTGAGTCAACTAAGCCAGCTGAGCGAGGATGGTATCTTAGATGGAAATGGAATACTCATGTTGCAACACAACACAATCACAGCACATAGATCCAATCACTCACACCAAATGCACATACAAAGACTCACAACTTCACCATCCATCACCTATCGAGAAATTATTTTGCATTTTAACCCCCCTAGTTCCTAACCCCTGATTCCTAACCCACCCACTCCTATAAAACTAAAGTAACACGAAAATACCTTCCAATGACGGGTATCATATCCACCCTCTCCCTTGTCCATTCCAAACCTTCCTTGCCAGACAGGATCCTTGCTTCCTCCCTTTCACCCCAACGCCCAATATAATTATCAATATCAAGGTCAATCTCCTTATCAAAACGCCAGCGTGAGGGTCGATCGATCGTCATGTACAAGCATGTATGTTGTGTTTGCTTCCCGGAGTGGGAAGGAAGAGATATATAAGTTGTAGTGCGGTACAGGTGTAGTTGGGTAGAGTATGCGGTACAGGTGGAGTTGAGAATGTGGTGACGGTGGTATAGAATACACCCTAACAAGCGTTGCTGTCCGGGAATGGACGGAAAGATCGCAGGGCTGGCTTAATAGGTGTAGAGGAGCGTTGTATTCATGTTGGATACGTGCGCTGGCGTGAGCGGAATATTAGGCTGGCTGGGCCGGCGGGTGTGTCTGGCCGCGGCTGGGTGGTGATCGTATGTATGCGCCACCCGGCTTGTTCAGCTACTGGAGTCTCGAGCCATGTGCCGTAAGACTAGGATGGTCAAAGGCATCAACGCCCTGTGCATGCTTGGATCAATCCAATGCGCTTGCTTTCGGGTTTTGGGGTATCATCGAAGTCGATATATTAAAAACATCTTGTATTCAGGGGCGGAGGTTTATAACGGCAACCTAGAGGTCATTGTTAGCTAAGTAAACTTCATTAATGGACAGAACGGGAAAACTCGCCTGATTGCCCACGCCTAGTGCCAGCTTTCCACCCTCTGAGTCCCAACTCAAGCTGCAATTCCGTTCCCCTTCCATGTCATCATCGTGCATGTTCGTGTCCATCGCGTCTCCATTCGTATGTGCCCCATTTGTTATCTTGCCTACAACGCCTTTCCAGCTCATCTTTGGTAGACCACCAGCTTCGGCATTCCATATGAGTGCTCTATTGCAGTTCGCGCCTGCCACTAGGTATCCATCTGGTGTAAACGACATTGCCATTGCAGGTACTGCGCAACCGAGGGGAAGGTTATGCACCAATGTGAAGGGGCGCTTCGCATCCCATATTCTGATGGTGCCGTCGAGGGAGGAGGTTGTGAGTAGGCGTGGAGCATCGGCTGGGTAAGCGGAGGAATTTGTAATGGGTTGGTATGCGAGGGCCGTAATATCCATGTCGTGAGCGGTGGTTATACGGAGTACGTCAGACGAATCAATGAGACCAAGGACAGCCGTGTCTTCGGCGGCCAGGGCGATAGTGTGAGTGCGGGAATCGTAGCATATATGGCTCCAATTTTGCTGAGCCAAGGGTTCGGAGCGCGTATTCAACGTCAGAATCCTCCCGGCCTCTAGCAGAGAGGATGCGATGATCTCATGGCCGCAGATGATGAGCTGGTTGTTCGATATCCAGGTGGCATCTCTGACAGTATTGGCAAGTGGGTAAGGAGGCATTGCTTGTGATGAGCTTATGTCCCAAAGTATGAGAGCAGAGCTACCAGTTCCGGAAGCTGTAATGCCGAGTAGCTGGTTACCAGAAGGCGACCAGCGCAAGGTGAGGACTGTATCTTGAGCAGCCGGAAGTTCATCGATGTTCTTCCCCGTCTTCGACCAAAGACTGACAGCACCAACCCAGTCGGACGTGTCACCACGGGTGGCGACAGCGAGTACGTCCCCAGCGGGATTCCACGCCATAGCAGTGACCAAAGAAGGGTAAGCTGGATCAAGAACATCGACGTATGGCTTGTGGCTAGGGTTGTCGGCAAAAGATGCCGTTCTGGTTATAGACCAAAGACGGCATAGCGCCTCGCCAGCCACAGCAAGGATAGTTGGATCCTTTGGGTTCCATGCAGTGTGCATCACGTAGGTATTTTCAGGCACTGTCAACATACTGGTTTGCGGTCCTAACTCAGCAATTTTGTCGCTTTGAACGGCTCTGCTTTGTCCATTGGTAAGGGTCTGTATTATTGGATCATCTGGCGTGGGGCTGCCAACGGCATCGGCGTCTTCATCGAGGTCCATGCCATTAGCACCGTCTTCTGTAGGAGAGTAATTAGCTGGCGATATTGGCTCCGGAGGTTCTTGTTGGAAGTGATAGCCGTTTTTATCCACTTGAATGCTGTCGCCGGTCTGTCGATTGCCGTTGATTGAGCCCTCAGTCCCATTGTTTCGACGTCGCTTTGGTGCCGGCGTTGAAGCCGCAAAATCCAAGCCGAGTCCATTAGCTGTAGAGTCCAGAACATGTTTGCGTGGCACTCCAGAAGTTTGCGCTGCGTCGTCAAATTGATCCTGATTTGTTGATGATGATGCCCTTCCCGATTCAGCACCAAAGAAAAGCGTTGTCGCCGAGGAGTAATTCCGACTTTCAGGCTGCCAAGTCTAAGAGGGGGGCCGTTGATAGTTGGGAGATACACGTACCTGATCTAATGATTGCTCAACCTGGTAATACTGTAGACCTTTTTGCACTAATGCAACAAGTGCGTGAGTTTTGATGCGATTGGCAAAGGGCAGTGTTTGCGGATCTTGAAGCCAGTTACGCTGCAGTTTGACAGCGGCTTCAGGGTGACCTATGATGGATTAGTATGTATTGTGGTGTCGTGAGACAACATCCAGATATCTTACCCGATTCCTGCAGGTATCTTCCCGGATCATGTGGTTAGCAAGTTGGTGTCAAGTGCGCCTGGCAAGGCAAGACAACTATAAACGGACGACATACCTCCAAATCAGATAATTCACATGATCCGAGGTCAGTGAACCTGCCGCCATAACGATGAATGAAGTTGTCGCATACAACTACATATGGCAGGAGAGTGCGCGCAGTCTAGACTAGATGAAAGACTGGGGTGTTACTGTTTGTTAGTTGTTAGTTGTTAGGAAAGATGAAAAGCGTGGTGAGAGCGTGGCCGCAGAAATGGTTGGGTTGTGATTGAGGATCATCTACTATCGGCTAGAGTAAGCGTCAAGTTCCAGCATTGGTTAGTTGCCGCCCTCCCTGGCGAGCCTGGTGCACCTGCCAAATGATGTGCCGACGGCGCCCCAGATCTGAACCTTCAGGGGTGCTTGTTTTAGCTAGCTCTAGGTACTTCTATGTCAGACCGCCCCCAGCGTTCTGGTCGTGATCGCGACACCCGATGTCTTGAAACGTTATCAATATCGTCAATGTCTATTATACTGTATAATCTGTCCACAGCTGAGATAAGCAGCTGACTGCAGAGAGCATTCCATAAGGTACTTGTAGGTACAGACAATGACAACAAGTAGCAGCACACCAAGGAGCGTGCGCAGTGGCGTGGGGTCCCCGTTAATTGGATGTTTGATCTTTGGGTCCGGGCTAGCGGCGCAGAGAACCCCTGCAAATAATCCCTGCAACGGCTTCCCGCCAGGCTTGGCTTAAATGGAACTCTGCATGCCCACATGCCAGTGTTGGCACCCTTACCGAAGAACGCCATGAACTTCTCCGAGACCATGAGGACACTGTGCATGGATTAACATTAAACGACCACGCTATCTCCACCTCTTCGTGATGCAGATGCGCATCAATATACCACCATTAACCCGAGTCCTCCTTGCCCTACTCATTGCCATCTCCATCACCCATCAAATCACTCGCTACATCTTTGGAGGCCTGGACCAAGGCTTCCTCGCCATCGTTCCACAGTGGTCACTATTTTACCCTTGGGTCTATGTGACAGCAACCTTTGCTGAACAGAATGTCATCACTCTGCTTATAGCTGGTGCTACTATACTATATGGTGGGAAATACCTCGAGCGCGCATGGAGCTCTACCGAGTTCGGGAACTTCTTGCTCATAGTGACCGTGCTGCCTAATGTTGCAGCTACCTTCATCTATGTTTTTTGGTTTGCCATCACCCGGGATGAGAAGAGAGCGTACGCCAGCTGCCCTTCGTTGTCGTAAAAGACCACCTGCTGACGTGTCCTTACTCTAGCATGGCGTACATCCAAGGCTCCGTAGCTCTTCAGGGTGCTTTCCTTGTGGCATTCAAGCAGCTCGTACCTGAACACACAGTCACGATACTACAGGGCATTGTTAAAATACGTGTCAAACATTTTCCTGCCATCTTCCTTGCCGCCAACACTATATCGGGCTTCGTCTTGGGTACTGACAGTGCCCTCATTTTGGCCTGGGCTGGGTTCCTCACGAGTTGGACATACCTACGGTTCTACAAGAAACAGGTCGATCTCGCAGGCACTAGTACAGGAGGCAGCACAATCAGTGGTGATGCTTCTGAAACGTTTGCCTTCGCCTACTTTTGGCCGGATGTGATTCAACCCCCAATCGCTGCGATTTCGGATAGAGTGTACAATTTCTTGGTGGCTATACATCTTTTAAAACCTTTCTCTGCGGAAGATGTCGAGACGAGCAATGTGCAAGCTACAGCCAGAGGAGAAGGCGGCTTGCCGAGCCTGCTGAATCCAGGAGGAAGACGTGGAGGTGGTGGTGGGAAGAGGGAAGAAGCGGAACGTAGAAGGGCACTTGCACTCAAGGCCCTAGATCAGAGACTACAAGCAGCGACTGCCAGTAAACAATCCTCTGCCCCTGCTCCTCCACTGGGTCAAAGCGCGCAAGGCCCCCAAGCTCAGGACCATGAGCCATCGTCGGACTCGCAGGCTTGATCAAACATGAGCTCATCCGGATTATCATCCACCAATAGTTGGTTTTATACTTCTTGGCACATACTGTATATAGACTTCTGTCAAGATACCCCGCCATGTTCAATGTAAGCTGTCACGATGATCGTACGATGTATCTCAGGGGCTCCGCTCAATCGGCTCGCAATCGTGACTCACAATGACAGTCATATTCCAAAAACCAACTAGGTCGCAGGGATCTTTACTAGGTTGAGTTTCAGCTCGACGTCAACATTCTCCCAGACCCGCTAAGTAGACAACGATCAAGGCGTCACAACCGTCATTCCATCGAGAACCGTCGGGTATGATGAGGATACAGTTCCTATTGGGTACTGATGTGATATGGTCCCTGGAAATACTTACTGTTGAGATGAATGATGCTTCACGTTCCTGATTGACATCACTACATTACGTCAAGACCGCTTGGAAATTGCAAGCACTATGGCATCGACATCTACATAAAGGCCTCGAGTCCTGTCAGCTACTGTTTGTTCATTCAATCAACAATCCCCAACAATCAAACCAATCCTCGAATAAATATCTCCAAACAATCATCCGCAACTTCCACCCTTCAACATGACCGACAACACCAACCCCGGCAACTTCGCCAACCGTCCCAAGGAAGAAGTCCAAGAGATCGCCTCCAAAGGCGGCCAGGCCAGCAAAGGCGGCTTTGCCTCTATGGACCCTGAGAAGCAGGTATGCTTTCACTCTTTTTGTTTTGAACAATTTTCCTACGACGTTTTATTACTGATACACAAAAACAGAAAGAGATTGCATCCAAGGGAGGCCAAGCCTCGAGCGGATCTTTTGAGCCAGGCAGCGAGAAGGCAAAGGAAGCTGGTCGCAAGGGTGGATCTTCTTCTTGAGTAGATGTGCAGACCGATGTGGCTGGTGGAGAGGCTGGGTAGACGCGTGGAATGGACGTGCATGGGCTTGGATCACAAGTCGTTAAAGTGCCAGATGGCATTAGTTAAACAAAGTGGTAGCAGATAATTTATGAAGTTACTGCCCAAATCATAATTGAACCATTGACATACTGTACATGTAACAACCCCACAGGCGGTTGTTCCTGAACGTGGGACTCCGAGGTACCATGTACCTCGCTAGTCTTAGTCAGCACTAGCTTTCACTTGTAGCTACTGATAGCCCTCTGTGCTTGCAATCCCACGTACAATCGTGCTATAATCAAGGTATGTTTATCATGAATCTTTTTAATAAGGATTCAGTTCCCTTAAAATTTGAGTCATCAACTACGGCACGAGTAATAGAAAACAGGGAAAGCATCCAGGTTCAACATGATTAAATGGGACGAATTCGCAGCCCTAGTGGCATTGGTTGCAGTCCCAGTGATGCTGTCACCAAGTGCCATAGTGACCATGAAAGCCATCTATATTTTTGTCTATAAGATGTTATACCCCGCTATTTCTCAGTGTGAGCAACTCGAGTGGGTGGATGTCCCGGATGGCCAGTTGGTGCACTCGGAAGAAGTAATGCAAAATACAGGGACACAGACCCAGGGATGCCTAGACTCTACTCTAGGATCTATATTTCAGCAAGCATGGGTTTCTGCGCCTCGACGCAATAAGACAATTAAAAAACCGAAGGCTCTGAGTCTTAAAATGCGTTATGTTCGGGTAGATACAAAGCTGCTCAAGGCTTTTCTCCTCGTGAATGGGTATAGTGAAGACACGATCAAATTTCGCGAGGTTAATGGCATTATGACCGCTCACCTACGCAATATCCCAAGCTATGTTGAAACTTATACCCGAACAAAGCGGGAAATAGAGCTCATTCTCGAAGGCTATCCTCCCCAATACGTGGAGACTATTGGCATAGCCCCCGTGCATCAGACACCCAATAATCAAATACCACCCGCTTCCAATAAATGGCTTTGCATACCGTCACCAATCCAGGAACGCGCTGATATCAATCGTGGAGGGTGGATCATCGCCGCAGCCTTGCACAGTTACGGTAAAGAATACAGATACCCTGGAGAATGGTCCATGGGAGAGTATGACTTTGGGATCGGACACAACATGGAGACAGTCACGTTTTCCCTAGACGGAGGAAGGACTGTAGAAGACTTCGTACCACGGCAAAGAGCAGTGCAAAGAGTCCGCCATGTTCTTGTTGAAATACTGAAAGCTTTTCCTGAGCAAGAAGTACTCATCATAGCAGCACTAGAATTCATCCAAATATTCTTTTCCGCCTTCCATACCGATGACTTCGTCGACGTCTTCATGCCCACCCCATCATATCCACCAATCCCGAAATTCGCTCGAGGACGACCGATACCGCGAAATGTCACTAGAAGCTCTATGAAGTACCACATAATACGCTCAATACCTGTATTATGGAACACAGAAGACTATTTTCACGGACGAGAGTTTAGGCATCGACTCTCCGGTGCTGACTGGTCTAGAGTAATGCAGATTTTCAATCATTCCGGCTCGTTGCACTTAGAGGACAAAGATTTCCTGCGCCCAATACTGCTTTTCGCGCTGCAAGCAGCCGCATATGGCGTTTGGATTGTGATGGCGAAGTGTGACAGTGTAGGAGGATCTAAGCTGCCTAAGATACCAGAGCTCAAGGGTCATGAGCACGTTTATATTTGGGATTGTAACGGAGAAGTATGTGGTTAGGGTTTGAAGGATTCACCTTTTTACTGTACAGACCCTCTTATTGTACAGCCGCGTCCCGTGGGTTCCGGGTAAGAGTTTCTTCGCGATGTCTTTTCTTCATGGGAGCTTTTCAATAAAATTGTTTCTCGGATTGCTTAGCTATATGAATGCAAAAGATGAGAATTTTCACGCTGGTTCTGATTCCGACATTGGAATTCTCTCATCTCCTCGGTGCGCAATAGTCATGAATAGAAAACAGTGGAGAAAAGTTGATGTTCTTGGAGCTCCCGTAGTAACGACAGCTGATGATCTGCGCGTTGATTCAGCCCAGGGACGGGCACTAAATTTCTAGCGTACTTTTGCCTATCGATTAACAGGTTCTTAAATTTTTGCCGAAACTCGGCAAAGACTGCAGTATCATGAACACCACCGCGACGCGCCCTTGAGGGCCTACACCAAGATGTCGCTGACCGAAAAGCTAGATAAGATTCGATCGCCCAAGTTGCAGAATCAGCGGGAGGTAGGGCAGATTGGACCTTCCCAATCTTCCCTGACCAGCGCTGACAGAAAGCAGACGGCCGTCGTTCTCTCAGCAGTCGAGGATACACTCAAGGATCAAAAATACAGCGCAACACCGACAGCATACTTTTCCGCCCTCCTCGCCCTTCTCACTCAGTCGGTCTCCTCGTCCAATGGACTGGTCAACAAAGAGCTTGCAACCTCCGTTGTCTACTTACTGGATCTGGTCGCACCCCATGTACCAGCGCCCCTACTCCGCTCAAAGTTTTCT
Source organism: Cladonia metacorallifera KoLRI002260 (assembly GCA_000482085.2). Lineage (NCBI taxonomy): Eukaryota > Fungi > Ascomycota > Lecanoromycetes > Lecanorales > Cladoniaceae > Cladonia > Cladonia metacorallifera. The sequence continues at coordinate 578,100 of KI911129.1, forward strand.
CAGATACTCACTAGCCTATGGCCCGTCTTGACGCATAGCGACAGCATTGAAGCTCCCTTAGTACGTTCATCGATTGGCTGCCTGGAGTCACTACTTCTTGCACAAGACAACGCCGCATGGGCGTTCCCACAGACTCAAGTTGGCCCACGAAGGGGGATCGCCGTCTTGCTAGCATTGGCCTCTGACCATAGGCCCAAAGTACGGAAGCGATCTCAAGATGCAATTACTCATGTCCTTAAGAACGCACCCCCGAGCCCGTCAGTGGATCATCCGGCCGCAGACATGTGCGCAGAGACAGCGTTGCGCAATGTTAGTGATTTGGCAGCCGCGAGTGGAAAAAAGAAAGGAAAGGTACACAAGCAGGAGGAGCATCAGCCCGGTCTGGTACATGCGCTGCAGCTGGTCAAGACGATAGCATCTGCTTCCGGAGGCTGGCCTAGCAAGAAGATTGAGCCACTTTGCGAGGTATTGATGAATATCTCAAAGTCAAATAATGAATATCTTACAATGGCTGCCTTTGAGATTTTCGAGGTCATATTTGCTAGCATGGCTGATGAGGTTTCGTCTGCAAAGCTACCCCGACTTATGGGAGCTATTTCTGAACTTCGACCCTCGCAGAATGATTCGCAATTGCTACCACCGTGGATAGCGGTCATTTCACGAGGCTACGATGTCTCAGCGCAACTCGATCCTGAGGATACTTTTCAGAAGCTACCTGATCTTTTTGAGATGGTCTCAGGGTTCCTTGCTTCTTCCTCCCACAATATTCGCATCTCAGCTGCAGAATGTCTCATATCCTTTCTTGTCAATTGTGTGCCCAATAGCATAATCCTTGAACCTTCAATATTCGACGAGAAAGTACTAGAGCGACTAGCCAAGTCTGCGAATGCACTTCTCAGTGTCAAATACCAGTCGGCTTGGATGGAAGTTTTTACTGTCCTATCCGCTCTTTTCACAGCACTCAAGTGGAGATCAGTTGGCCTACTAGACGAAGTAGTGAAGACTGTCGGCGAGCTGCGAGGAAATGACTCGTTCAATGGCAAGAAAGAGGCCGATGCTGTTCTTGGTGAGGCTGTTGAAGCTATGGGACCTGAAAGTGTTCTCAATGTCCTGCCCTTGAATCTTGCAAAGCCCAAAGCAGGCCAAACTGGAAGGGCCTGGCTGTTACCGATACTGCGAGACCATGTACAGAATACTAATCTAGCTCACTTCAGATCGGAATTTGTACCCCTCAGTGAGACGATGTTTCAAAGGGTTATTGATAACGGTACATCTGATAAGACTATGGAGATAAAGATCTTCGAGACTCTAGTCCAACAAATCTGGGCATTATTACCTGGCTATTGCAATGCACCTTTGGACTTGGCAAATGCTTTTGATCAATCTTTTGCAGAGATGTTGGCAAATTTACTGTACAAGCAACCACAGCTTCGAACGGATCTTTGCCGAGCTCTTCAGAATCTCGTAGAGTCAAATAAGGAAATCATTTCTGGCGACATTCCAGAGCAAGACTTGTTACTGCAAAGGCGAATGACCAAGGCTGATGCTCAAAAGCATATTGACCATCTATCGACGTTTGCGGGCAATCTGTTAGCGGTGCTGTTCAACGTATACAGCCAGACTCTCCCACAATACAGAGGCTACATATTGCAATGCATCAATGCCTATTTGAGCATTACGCCCGAGAAGGTATGTCCTCGCCCCATTCGTAGCAGCTACAGTCTATGCTCAGCTCTTAATAGGAACTATTGGAGACCTTCAATCGCGTCACCGTCATGCTCGAAGCCGCCCTCGCAGAGACTACGTCCCAAACTCAGGCTGACAAACAAAAGCAAAAGCAGCCTCAAACCGACAAGATGCCGCCAACAAGCCACACTTTAATGGATCTGATTATCACGCTCTCAATCTACCTGCCTCGGCCAACTTTCCCTACGCTTTTCTCCCTTGCTGCCGTCATTCTCCCCCAATCCTCTGACCCCCAACTCCAAAAGAAAGCCTACAAGCTTCTCCCCCGCCTCGCTACCTCTCCAACCGGAACACTCGCCCTTCAAGATCGCAATGCAGAGCTACAAACCCTTCTCCTTAGCACTGCTTCTACCGTATCAGCTCCAGCCCGCCGTGATCGTCTTGCAGCGGTGGCGGTGGTAGTAGAACACCTACCGCAGACAAGTCTCCATTTCATCCCATCCATACTCTCCGAAGTCGTCATCTCCGCCAAAGAAGTCAACGAAAAGGCTAGAACGGCAGCTTTCGATCTCCTCGTCCTCATGGCAAAGAAGATGTCCCAAGGTGGCCAGATTGACCAATCACAGATCCCGAATATGCCAGCCGGCGCTCTCATTGCTACAGCATCACTAGAAGAATTCTTCACCATGGTCTCAGCGGGTCTAGTAGGCTCGACGCCCCACATGATCTCCGCCTCTATAACAGCCTTAACCCGCATCCTTTACGAATTCCACTCCCAGCTCCCACAGCCCGTAATCGAGGAAATAGTCACAACATTAGATCTCTACCTCGCCGACGCCAACCGTGAAATCGTCCGCAGCGTCCTCGGCTTCGTAAAAGTCGCCATCATCTCCCTCCCCGAGCCCATCATCAAACCTCGCCTTGAAACCCTAATTCCAGGCCTCACATCCTGGTCCCGCGAACACAAAGCCCACTTCCGCGCAAAAGTAAAACACATCCTCGAACGCGCCATCCGTCGCTTCGGCTACGACGCCGTAGAGAAATACTGCCCCGAAGACCAAAAGAAATTCATCCACAACATCCGCAAGACCAAAGAACGACGCAAACGCCACAAAGCCGCTGATGCAGCTGAAGGCACCGCATCCGAGCCTCAAGACCGCAAGAAAGGCAGATTCGAATCCGAATACGACGAGGCCCTCTACGGCAGCGACTCCTCCGCCTCCGACTCCGACACCGACAACCAAGATCCACTCTCTACCCGCGACAACAACAACAATAGCGACAACACGCGAGGCACATACATAACCGAAGACCCCTCCGAACCCCTCGATCTCCTCGACCGCAAATCCCTCGCGCACATCTCCTCCCGCAAACCGCTTCCAAAACCCAGCCTCTCCTCAAAACACAACAACCGCAATACTAAAGCAGATGCAGATGGAAAACTCGTTTTCGGTGACGACCACGATGGGGGGGATGATGATGATGCTATGGCTCTTGATGGGGAGGAGGGGGCGAGTCTGGAACAGGGTATTAATGCGTATGTGGATGCTATTCGGGGACGGGATGCTGTGCAAAGGGGACGGGGGGGGAGGTTGAAATTCTCGAATAAGAAGGAGAAGGGTGGGGGAACCGCTGCTATGGATGTTGATGATGAAATTAACGGAGGTGATGATGGTAATGGTGAGGGGAAGGGGAAGGGGGCGAAGGCGGAGAAGAAGGTGCGGTTTAGTGAGAATGGGAAGGAGAGGGTGAGGGTGAGGGGGAGTGGGAAGAGTTTTGCGAGGGGGAGAGGGGGGATTGCGAGGAGGGTTGATAGGAGGTCACAATGACAGTCATATTCCA
>KI911129.1:581635-627714 GCA_000482085.2 Cladonia metacorallifera KoLRI002260
GTGCAAAGGGGACGGGGGGGGAGGTTGAAATTCTCGAATAAGAAGGAGAAGGGTGGGGGAACCGCTGCTATGGATGTTGATGATGAAATTAACGGAGGTGATGATGGTAATGGTGAGGGGAAGGGGAAGGGGGCGAAGGCGGAGAAGAAGGTGCGGTTTAGTGAGAATGGGAAGGAGAGGGTGAGGGTGAGGGGGAGTGGGAAGAGTTTTGCGAGGGGGAGAGGGGGGATTGCGAGGAGGGTTGATAGGAGGGGGCAGGGGGGTGGTGGTGGTGGGAGGAGTGGGGGAGGGGGGTTGGGGTTGGGGGTTAGGGGTGGGAGGGTCGTTAAGGGTGGGGGGAGGAGATGATTTGTATTTGATGGAGGGAGCATGAGCAGATGAAAAGAATGATATAAGATGATGGATGATGGGTAATATTCGGAGGCGACATGCCTTTGCATAGTCGCCTATAATACAAGACGACAGAACTCTCTACAGATTAAGCTCTCGTACAGGAGAAGTTTTCTCCTACCGTCCTCCGCCTGCTTCATGTTCTAGGTTCGTTGACCTCCTTCTCAATGCCTTCGCTCTACCATTTCTGGCATCAAACACGAGTTTCAATTCTCCGTCTCCTCTTCCAAAGGCGACCAACCACCTCGTCCCCTGACGTAGGCAATTTCTTGTCCTCTCCTGTTCTTGCTGGCGCTCCAGCTACCGGCAGTTCGTTCACTCTCGTTTACTAGCCACCATTGCCTTGCTCATCTTACCCCCCCCACCCCTTTCCCCCCCTTCCGCCTCCCCCAATAATTTTCATTCCTCTTACTTCACCTTACTCATAATAGTTTCCGCCCCCCTCTCCACATAAACATCCGCCGCCCTCGCTTTCACCCCGCTCAACAAGCCCCTATCATAATCGTCTCTACATCTCAAAACAGCTTCCACCCAGCCCATTTGTAGATCCCAATATTCCCTCTTGAACGCCTCATACACCGTGCCTACACTCCCTTTATCTGCTTCCAGCATTCGTACGAGATAATCTACTACGCGCCATTTCCGTTTTATGGACTGGAAATCTGGGAATTTGCCAAAGAAATCAAAGGTGGTGAGGACATCGTCTTTGAATTTCTCAGTGAAAGGGTCACCGCGGCGGAATTTCGCGCCTTTGTTGCGGACGGAGGAGAGGTAGCGGACGAGGAGTTCGTCGGCGAGTTCTTCAGCGAAGATGTCTTGTAGGGAGTGGTGCAGGACGTCTTTGTAGTCGGTAGTGTAGTCTTCGAAGGTAGTGATGATGCGTTTCATACCGAATTCGGTGTACCATTTCTGGGTGAAGAATTCCGGGAGGACGGGGTGGAAGTCGATGTTGAAGATGAGGGAGACGAAGGTGGTGATGCAGTGGGTGCCTAGGTCGACGAAGCCGTCGCGGAGGGTTTCGCATTCGGTATTGGCGTGGTGCATGTAGGAGGGGGAGACGAGGGTTGAGAAGTCGCGTTGGAAGCGGGTGAGGTAGCCGACTTGGCCGGAGTCTTCGTTGTCGTCTATGCAGGCTATTTGGTCGTTGGCGACGGCGACGAGCCAGTCTTGGAGAACTTGGAGGCCGTCTTGTTCGGCGGAGGGGGTCCTGTATTTGGCGGATTCGTCATCGACCATGCGCTGCCAGAGAGTTTGGCGTTGTTTCAGGGCGACAAACATGGCGTCTACTACGCCTTCGGCGACGTCTGTGCGGCCTGAGTTGCCAGCTACGAGAAGTTGTTCTCGAAGCATGCGCCACATGTCTCCCAAGGTCTTTGTGCGGAAATAGCCGTGTTCATTCGTGTCGAGGGTGTCGGGTTGGCGTTCGGTGAAAGATTTCCTATCAGTCTTAAACATGCGGTCCATCCATTCATCCACGGACTTGACGATCAGTTGTCTGTACTCGCGTATGACCTCGGGTTCCCGGTTGTCAAGCACGGGAAGCTGTAGATCTGCCTGAGACCAGCCTAGTTTGGCCATTTTCTGGTAGTACTTCTCTACCCAGTCGATGATTGAGAGCATATGTGGAGGGCTAAGCTCAGGGTCGTCAATGCGCTTGATGAGCCAATTATGCATTAGACTATGGTAAATGTCCGTATATGTTTTGAATATCTTCCACTTTTTGGGCATCAACTCCGCCATGCCTGCTTTGACTGCGAAAAGCTCATTGAAGTACCATGCCATTATCTTGTTTAACTTGTCGGGGTCTTCGAGAAACTTTTGCTCCGCAGCGTCAAATTGATCCTGGGCGTGCATTTCGATGGTTTTCAAAAACTTCTCCTTGTAGCCTCTTAGTTGCTTTGCGCTGTTGTTCATTGACTTGAATCTAGCAGCGAGGTCTTTGTATTCACGCTGGGCATCTTGCAACGCTTTGACCTTCTTGTCACTTTTTTCTTCCTCCTCAATAATTACAGCCAAGCGGACCACCATGCTGTGATTTTCCGTTTGTACATAATGTATCAAATTCATACACGCGGTACCAATATGTTCGTCAAACCAAGTCACAACATCTTCTAGCCGATCGAAATGGTTTTGAAGCGTATTCTCTAACGATGCATCCGCAGCCCTTTTGATCTGGTCCATAGCATCATCCCTTATATCTCGTAACTGGGTAAGCCCGTAATGTACATTCAGAATGTTTGGCTGGTTCTCAAGATCCTGATCATCTTCAGTCAGAAGCCTCGCTAGCTCGTCGAGTCTGCTGTCGAATGACTCAATGTTCGCCTTCATTGTCTCGACCTGAGAGAAGTTCCTGTGCACTTGGGAGACCAAGTTGATATTGGGGAAATCCCTGATCATATTCTGTGATTCGGCGCATAGCTTGTCAATCTTCATAAGCTCCTCCTTGATCTGATTAACCGTTCTTTGCCCATCTCCAATCGAGTTCATTCCAGACTGTGTGATCTCCAATTGCTCCTTAAGCCCGACTTTGAGCTGGCCATCGACGGCTGCCTTTTTGCGAATAAACTCCGACTTCAGAAAAGGTATTTTGTCGAGATCCTCTGGGTGCCGTAGCAGCTCCGCAAGCTGTACGGTCACACCGTCTGTGTCGGCCATCTGGCCAGCTCCAGCTCCCGCTATCGTAGCATTGCTGGTGTGCTTGCGGTCGAGAGCCCTCCGCATGCTGCGGAGACACGCGCTAGCAATTCCAGGCCGTTCAGCCCTACCGAGTCAAACTCCATCAAATGCTTTTGGCCACGATCAACATATTATTGCTCTCCACTTTGCACTTATTCGCGACTGCGGGAAGAAGACAGTGTAGGTGAGTCTAAGAGATACTCGGATTCAGATTATATTGTTAGACCGCTAACCAAATACTCTAGACTCAGAAGTATATCAGACCAAGCGAAAGTCGATCTATCCACATCCGGCCTAGACATATCCTCCTACATTGTCCGCACAATGCCGTACTTCAAGATTACTCTCATTCGCTCATCCATTGGCCTGCCGAGGAAAACACAGGGCGTGCTCAACGCTTTAGGCCTACGGAAGCGAATGGCAACTGTGTTCAAACCTATCAACCCCTCCTCAGCTGGTCAGATCATGAAAATCAAAGAGTTAGTCGCGGTATCGGAAGTGGAGCAAGCATTGACGGATGCTGAAATGCGAGCAATGAGAAAGCCTGATCCCGGATACTACATTGAAAAGCCGGTCATGGGTTGAAAGGAATACATCAGCAGTGAGACGATCGCTGGGGGCAGTCCAGCAGGCGACCAGCATAATATGAATATGGCCTCCGGGAATGCTTCTGCGGTAGAGCCTACAACAAGCTCAATTGGACAAAACTTAAAGGCGCTGTGTATCGACTTGGCGGGGTCCATCGAGCTTGTGGAGGAGGATATCTGGATGAGACACGGAATCATGAAGAACTGAGGACAACGGGTGCATTATTCTGAGCAATGCAGAATGGGCTTGCGTGGCTGGTTAACTACAGGCGCAATATACAGTGTGACGGAGGTGTAGGATTATCAGCTTGGCCAGATGTGAGGGGTTCGGCGCGGCGCATGCCTATGAAGCGCATGGATGGGCGAGGCTGAACTCGGTATTGGACGTGCTGTCTCATGCATAGCTCTCCACAAATGTAATATTATCCCAAAGCCTTCCACATGTTGATACAGTAATGTCCTATGATTTCTTGCTGTCTACCCGATTGGCCCAGGGACAATGCCAAGCACCTGGCAACGTCACTCGGCAGGCAAACATCACGGAATACATGAATATTCCACACGCATTGAACAACATCAGCACGGCAGATCAGCTCAGTAATAACATGAATCATAATTGCTAACACTATCTCCAAGGAGAAATCCTTTACTTGCTGCATCATGAGCTCTCGTATGCCACTCAGCCTCCGCAACACCCTCGCGGTCACAAAAGCAAGATCAAAAAGCAACTATCTGAATTTGGGCACTGATCTGTAGGGCGATCTGATGCAACTATTATGAACTCCCCTCTAATCTATACAACAGCCTCAGGAACCTCATATTCTTCTTTTACCTCCTAAGATGGACCCGAAAAGCTGCCCTTCAACTTCGGGGACGGGGCCTCTTCGGGACTGCAGTAGACGCATATACTTCCATCCGGCGGACGCTTTATGGTATATTTCTACGGTTTCCCGGTGTACGGAGCAAGGTACAAGCACAAGTCAATGAAGCAATCGCAAAATTGGAAGGCAAACTGGTGCCAAAGGGACCCGGCGTGAGTCGCTACCTTACATTGCCGAAGGAAGGATGGACGGAAACGCAAGTCAGAGGAGAATTAGAGAAGCTGGGCGAAATGGAGCATACTAGATGGGAAGATGGTCTTGTCAGCGGAGCGGTGTACCATGGCGGGGACAGCTTGATAAAGCTACAGGCGGAAGCTTTTGAGAAGTTCAGTGTCGCCAATCCAATCCATCCGGATGTTTTCCCAGGAGTTCGAAAGATGGAGGCTGAGATTGTGGCTATGGTCCTTGCGATGTTCAATGCGCCGGCAGGGGCGGCAGGTGTTACTACAAGCGGCGGTACAGAGTCGATACTGATGGCATGCCTCAGCGCGAGACAAAAGGCGTATACGGAGCGGGGCGTTACAGAGCCAGAGATGTGTGTGGCCTACAGTATGCTTCGAGAATAATGCTGATTAGGTGCTCCAGGATCATACCTGAAACTGCTCATGCGGCCTTTCGAAAAGCTGGCTCCTACTTCGGCATCAAAGTTCATCTGGTTGCATGCCCGGCACCAAGCTACGCCGTACATGTTCCCAGCGTTTCCCGTTTAATTAACAGCAATACAATCCTCTTAGTAGGTTCTGCGCCCAATTTTCCCCACGGTATTATCGACGACATCCCAGCACTCTCTCGCCTCGCCCTCCGAAGGAAAGGTCCTCTCCCACTACATGTCGATTGCTGTCTCGGCTCGTTCATCATCCCTTTCCTTGCTCGCGCCGGCTTTCCCACCGTCCAATTCGACTTCAGCGTCAAAGGTGTCACTAGTATCAGCTGTGACACCCACAAGTATGGCTTCGCTCCTAAAGGGAATTCTACACTTCTATACCGCAATTCGGCACTTCGCACCTACCAATACTTCATCTCTCCCGACTGGTCCGGCGGGGTCTATGCCTCGCCCAGCATAGCAGGCTCACGTCCCGGCGCTCTGATCGCTAGCTGCTGGGCGAGCCTGATGTCCCAGGGTGAAAGCGGCTACATCTCCAGCTGCCACTCAATCGTCGGCGCCCGTCAAAAGATAGAAACAGCTATCCAAGAGAATCCTTCTCTACGCGATGACCTCAGCGTGATGGGCAAGCCTCTCGTTAGCGTAGTTGCCTTTACGTCCAAGACCCTGAACGTCTATGATCTCGCAGATGCGATGTCTGCAAAGGGATGGCATCTGAACGCTCTACAAAGTCCACCCGCTATCCATGTAGCTGTAACGCTGCCAATTGTAGCGGCTGTTGATCGGCTGATAGGGGATATTGTGGCAGTGGTTGAAGAGGAGAAAGAGCGAGAGCGTGTAAGGATTGTTGAAGGTAAAGGTGCCAAGGGCGGTGCGAAGGGTGATGCAGCGGCTCTCTATGGTGTCGCTGGAAGCCTGCCGAATAAAAGCGTTGTGGTACAGTTGGCTGGAGGTTTCTTGGACACGCTCTATAAAGCTTAGAGGTGCTGAGGGTGTATATGATTCTGATACAGGGGGTTAGGGTTGGGGCATTGAACATCCAGCATTTGCATAGCGTCTATGGAAGGCTGGCATTGATGAGACTACGAATGGTTTACGTTTCTGCTCTCTCGTGATGCGGTTTCCTATATGATCAATTACCGTTGCCCGATTTCCCATTTCAGTATATCATCCTCATACTTCGCCCTATTCACCAAATACTCCCCACTATTACTCTCCCCCGTCCCCACGAAACTCGCTATCAAATACGTCACCGCGCTCGCCGTCCCCCTTTCGATATCAACATCAATATATTGTGTGCCATAGGAGTGCTGTGTGAGAGTGTTGTTTAGGAAGAGGGTGAGAAAGGAGGTGATGGCGGGTATGCCGATGTAGTTTCCTATGGGGGATGGGGAGCCGAGGAAGGCGGTGGGAGTGAAGATGAGGGGGAGGAGGGTGTAGTTTTTGGAGTCGATGGCGAGGGGATAGAGGGCGAGGGTTTGTTGGATGTGGATGGTGGCGATGGTGGTGAGGAGGGAGGGGGAGAGGGATTGGCTGGCTGTGAGGAGGGGGAGGAGGGGGAGAAGGAGGGGTGGGAGGTGCATTTTGGAGAAGGGGGGGGAAAAGGATCGGTTGGGGAGGTTCTTGCTGTGATTGGGCGAGGTTGTGGGTTTTTATGTAGGAGTTTGGAGACCGCAATCGAATATTGGACTGAGCAGAACCAACGTTGGATTGGTGTGGACCATGTATATATAGAGAATATCCCCCAGGTCAAGGCAGTGAAAGTCAGTGAGGTCCTGCATCTTAGTGAGAACCTGCATGGCTAAGGTAGGCAGTTACCCGAAGGATACCGAGCTGGGTAGCTTGAAGCGATCTGCTAGTTGCATATGCAATGCTTGTTAGCTATCTTTAAGGGTCTTTTGCCGTGTTCCCATGTAAGCGTCACATATGAGCTCGAATGAAGCAACCAGATCGGCGTTGCATCCCCCACAGCACTTTCGAAGGCAAATATGACTTGAGATTGACAAACTCGATATTTAAGTAGCAATGGAATCAACTTTCTCGGCTCTGCCAGCACCGTGCTCTCTTCAAATGGCAGGTAATAAGACCATGTGGTTTCATATTTCGAGGCTCAGGTATTGACGAAATTTTACAGAGAATGCGTTGCAAGGCTGAGCAACCCAACGTTAGTGTGGATTTGTAGAGTGATTCGCGATTCATCATTAGCTGAGCATCGACCTAATGTATACATGCAGACGCTCTTCAGCCTAGCTTGTTTGACCCACTCAGTCTGGTTATAGTTAACGATTTCGCAGAGGTGCTGGGAGGCCGTTGTGCTTAGTCATCAACTGTAACTTCTTCAGCCTCACCTCAATTTCCGTCGATGTGGGTACTTTTTCACGCCTACAAACGCATTCAAGGGCATTCAAGGACATTCAGTGGCTCACTCTGAGGCGAGAGAACCACTTTCAGATCGGCTCGAGTCAGTACAGGTATGGACGGGGTGGGGTTGTTGAGGACGCTTGGGAAAACGGAGGACCAACAACATCCTTATATAAAGTTGCCAGTAAACGTGAACCGCTTTGACTGGCTAGGAGATCTATTGGATAGGGGTTAGATGTTGAGGTACCGAAATTTGGGCCTTACTTATGTGGCTCAATGCTTTATCCTTAGCCATTTCTTGGCTGCAACTTCCTCCTTTCATGTATGTGCAGGAGATGTCCGCCTGCAATAGTAGCGCCGCCCTGAGGCGAGTCTCAGAATGAATTATGATATGAGTATCGTCTGTAGCTTTACCGACCTGGTTCGCAAAAGCTGGCTCATGGCAGATATGTCCAGCTGGTTGCCATGGAAAAACCTTGTTTTTTGGCGTTTTCAGTGGGTTTTTCTTCCGAGGTGACTTTTTTCTCTCCGAGCCACAAATTTTTCCAGCCTTATCAAGTCTTGGTAATCTCCATGTCAATATCCCGAGCGTATTATTTTCATTTTCCTCTCCATACACAAGCTGCCGGACATCAGATTGGTGATATCGAGAAAATGCCTCCTGGAATGCTGCCATCAAATATGCCCTTTGAATCTGCGTGTTACTCCGTAAGCACCAACAGGTTACGCAAATTCCACCAAGAACGGCTTCGCGTCTTTACCACAATCCAAAGGACCAAAGCCACAACGACTATACTCCAGATATTTTGCAATTTGTACTGTAAAAGTATTGAGGGCTTTCTCTTCACCTTTCCTCAGCAATGTGGGACAAGGCTCAAGAAGGTACACTGTGGCATTGGCGTACACGCGTGGAACGTACCTGAGGAGTCATCTGCAGCTCCTCACAATAGGCTCCGATCATATAGGTTGCGTAGTACTATACAGCCAAAACAAAGAATAGTGGTGAGGACTATCATTGAAGAAAAAGTCGAATATCATCCGGAAACCAAGGTCTATGCGTGGAGTTTGCCTAAGTTCATGGCACCACCTTATGATTCGTCTCTGCTACTGGCCTATGATGAGATATCCTTGGAGATTAAGGTCGACCTTGGGGCAGCTTGGAAAATCTCAGCCATGGGGTCACCATCACATGGAATGGTGGCCTCCAACGGTGGATGGAGACAGATGATGAAGGACGGGCGTGTGGACCACAAGGCATTTGCATCGTTCCGAGCTAAGGACCCTCGACTCAAGAAGGATATCGTCTTCGTGTTCAAAGCCAAGCACACTCTAGCCTTGGACCATTGGAATCGAGAAAAAGTCAGCGACGTCAACTGGCCTAAAGCCTCAAGTGAAAAAGAAAGCCATGGACGGATCATATCGCAAGATGGAGATCAGAAAGAGAGCACGAGGCACCAGACTTCGCACTCTCACGAATCTAAGTCCTCACGAAATCCCCAATCACTCGCGGACAAGCTCACCCCCAACTCTCCCTCCTCAACCAGATCCGATTTCACCCGCTCTTCGGCACCCTCCCCCGAATTATCTGACTCTGACATCCTCCACAAGAATGTCTGCTCCCTCCTGGCCCTTCAACGCCCAAGCGACTGCTTCAATGGTCACAAAACGGGATTCTGGACCCTTCACCGAGTCCTCCCAGAAATCCTGTCTATTTCAGAATCCACACTCAACTCACACCCTGATCAAACTAAGGGCAGGGTCTGGGTTACCATTGTAGTTATTGCGTGGTTTAAGGCCATGGCACGAGACCACGTTTACTTATGGGATGAGTATGTTCGGAGGGCGAGGATGTGGCTGGCGTTTGTGCGGGCCACGGGTGCTGTCAAGTTTGGAAGGTGGGAAATGGACGCCACTGGCATATTTGCGAGTAACGATGGCACATCAAGGAATGGCAGAGAGGATGAGAATGGAGGTGCCGCTGGACCGTGATACTGGGGCGATATATTGCCAATACCCCGGGAATAGTAGCCTTTATGGAAGTAAAATGGGCGAATAGTTGACCAAGAAAATGGCTTGGCTTGGGAAAGGAGGGGGAAAATTTAAGAGCGATCCTGAAACGTTTATGGGAGCCTCATCATGACTCAATCATGACGACTGATTTGGTTAATTTCGGATGGCGGTGGGAATTCGAGAATACCTAGGCGAATGCGCATCTCGATTTTTGAATTTGGATAAATCTGACATGGACTCGATGTCTTTCTGATGCCTCCGGTGAAAATCGTATCCGCATTGCGTTGTGTTGACCGCAACTAAAGAACTTTAGAACACGTTGCTGGCGACGAGTGTCTGGAATGATATATCATACCCGCACCATTGCTCGTTCAGTGGACAGCCTGAGGGATATTCCTCTTCGCACTAGCTGATATAAAGTAGCAACGGCCAACAAGCAGCTACCATAGCAAGGGTTGCGTATATCGACAAAAGAAGGCAACAGGCAGATGAGGCTTGCCAGAGGAACTTCCATTGGTTTTCTACACAATATTGATGCCTTCCCTCGGCTACTTTGATGACGTCCTGTTTCTTCTGCTTGCTAGAGTGACTTGACTCGTTGTTTGTTATCAGGATCTATCCCGGAAGGTTTCAACCGATATTGCTCGAAGCAGCCTGAACGTCCCGATGCAGGTTGGCGGCATCCAGCACTTGCATGATGCATGCGTGTCTCCTTTAAGTTTCGACCTTGTCTTTCCGTTCAGTAATTAAGCCAGTCGGCGGTCTCTCAAAGACAAATCATCAAACACGAGGCGCACATTATAATTGAGAACTTGATGAATACTTAATGATGGATCAAAGATATCCCAGCCTTATCATTTCAGGCTGCATAGATAATGTGCGCTGGCTATGCACGCTTGATACTCTGTTAGGTATCGCGCTCTGCAAGTAAGGAAAGCCAGAGCAGAAAGTAGATCTCCTGCTTGATATTTGGTCGCACATGGCATTTTCAACTGTCGAATCGTTCTTAGAGTCTGCCTCGAATACACTCAATAGAGAGCGAACAATGTACTTTTTGACCTGCATCTCAATTGCTTGATGGCAAATACGTACAATAGCACAAAATCCTTACTTGGGCTCGAGACATTACTGGCGCGTCAAGATGAGCCCTGCGAGCCCTGCGCCTGGTAGAGTGCTTGGATATAGACAACAGTAGCTTAGACGCTATTAATAGGGTGCCTTAAGCTTGTAAGAGCCCCCTAAAAAATACACTGGGGGGCAGCTTCACCCGGAGTCAGTCGCCGAGGAACGGAAGCTTAAACCCCAGAGTAACACTAGGATATTCTGATAGGATTCTTGCTTGTCTAGCCTGAAGGTCATCTGGAGTGCCTCTGGCTGCATTTGGAGAGTTGTCGTTGAGGTAGGCAAAGAGAGTGTTAACGTTTCCGATCCTTTCAAGACATGCAGTGAAGCCGAGATACCGCTGCATTGAGCTCCAGGAAGTGCTCATCGTGCATCTATCCGTTTCACACCCAGAGGATAGAATCTTTAAATATGATTGAAGTTTCAAATTAGTGCTTAGGCCCCTGTCGGAAGGCGGGGTGGCAACTGATCTTATCTAATCTCCTTAAGCATAGCATGCAGGGTTCAAATCAAAGTCCGATAGCCAAGCATTACTGTACTTGAATGTCCTCACCTGAGGAGCGATCCTACAAGACTTTCTGACCGGAGACGAGATTGGCAGTCATTACAATGGAGTGCTGTTGCCAGGGGTAGTCACAATTCGACGATGGCGTTCTATCTTGAGCTAATGGCTGTAACCCCGGCTTGTTGAGTCCGCGATCTCGCCTTCCCGAAGAAAAAGTTGTCCTCCTGCAAACCTCCTCGGTCATAGCTATTTCAGCATTCAGCTTGATCCATCCATACTCCCTGTTATCAATTGAACCCTCTGGAGGATCAGCAGACCTACTTCTTATCGAGCCTATGAACACCTATTTTGACTCTCACTATCATTAAATACAGGCACCTCTTGCCAGTGCTTATAATACAGCTACACAATCGCGTAAGCCCATCTGGCTGGAAAGCGGCAATCATGGTGGTTATAGACCGCTATGAATACCTGTGCGAGGAGGAAAAGAGGTTGAAGGAGGACAGGGAGAGGAAAAAATATTGGAAGCAATTCGGATCCTATGTACATATTTCAATGAATCCCTACAAGACATTTGGGCTAATCACTTTCAGGTGTCCGAACGACAATGGGCTACTGGTAGGTATTACCTCCTTGCGAACGATACATTTGGCTAACGTCTGCATTCGTTAGTGAGAGAAGATTACTCGTGAGTGGTTGGAATCCGCGTTGGAGGGTACTTTACTGAGATGTCCTACTAGTGAAAACGGTGATGCATGGAGCCGTCAGTCATTCCCCAACCTGGCTAAGGCAGAGCATCTAGCTGACTTGTTATGCGAACCTAGATTTCCCGCACGAACACGCCAGGTCGAGAACGTTTCGTTGGGGAGAGGATGGTATCGCAGGTGTTTCGGACACTCACGGCCTCATCAACATTGCTTTCAGTTTCTGGAATGAGAATGACCCTTTCCTCAAAGAAAGACTCTTTGGGCTGTCAAACCCGCAAGGCAATCATGGAGAAAGCATTAAGGAGTGCCATTTTCATCTTGATAACACGCCGACGGTACCTACACTTCACTGATTTAAGCTGAGGGTACTGACACAGTTTTGATAGCACTCATATATGAAGTACCTCTATAAGTACCCTCAAGGGGAGTTTCCTTACGAGGAACTGGTCATAGAGAATGCAAAACGTA
Organism: Cladonia metacorallifera KoLRI002260; assembly: GCA_000482085.2. Taxonomy (NCBI): domain Eukaryota; kingdom Fungi; phylum Ascomycota; class Lecanoromycetes; order Lecanorales; family Cladoniaceae; genus Cladonia; species Cladonia metacorallifera. The sequence goes on from KI911129.1 coordinate 593,947, forward strand.
GCAAGTCAGAAAGAGAGTATCAACTCACGGATACCGGTTTATTTGATAATAATCGCTATTTCGACTGCTTTATTGAAGTTGCCAAGGAAGCCGACGCTCCGGATGAGCTGCTGTTCCGGGTAACTGCGTACAATCGTGGATCAGAGCCTGCGCCATTGCATATCATACCTCAGATATGGTACCGCAACACGTGGAGTTGGGGTTTAGAAAAGGAGACAAAGAAACCGTCTATCCGGCAAATAGCACCTCTGACAGCGCAGGCCAAACACGAAAAGCTCGGTCACCAGTTCTGTCAGCTCTCACCCTCACCAGGTATTGGTCAAAGTGGCCAAGACGTGCAGCCACAAATGCTATTCACTGAGAATGAGACCAACCTGCAAGCTTTATATGGCTCAAAGAATACACAACCTTACGTCAAAGATGCTTTCCACCGACATATCGTTAATCGCGATCGCGATGCCATAAATCCTAGATGTCGCGGCTCGAAACTTGCGGCTCATTACGCTTTTAACGAGGGCAAAGGCGTCGGGCCTGGCGAGTGCGCTGTTGTACGATTCCGGCTTTCAAGAAAACATCAGGGCTATCTCGACGAGGAATACTTTGACGAAGTCATGGAACAAAGAAGAGCCGAGGCTGACGAATTCTATTTCCGTATCAGTCCCTTGCCCATGACTGACGATCTGCGCAATATTCAACGACAAGCGTTTGCTGGGCTTCTGTGGTGTAAGCAGCACTACCTGTTCATTTGGAATCGTAAGTGCTGTGCCAAGAATACGTCGTGTATGTTCTGCTAATACGCTTCTTAGAGTGGGCCAACGGAGACAAGGGCCAAAGTGAGTCCCCTCGCCGATCATCCCCAATTCTCATGCCCGATCGAGGAGATCGGTATGGAGCATAAGTCAAGCGTATTGAGTGAATGCCTGCCTACCACCTCCTTAGAAACCCTCTCACCAATTTGTGGTGCTTGAACATTGGCTGGAAGAGATATCTCTGCTAGTCAAAGCTATCCACAATTTCCAAATTTCTTTACTTTACAATTTCTCTATACGCACTCTATTCCTCACATGGCGGGATATATATGCGACCTCTTGGCTGCCTTCCAAGACGATGCTGACCTTGAGGATGATTAGTACCACCACCAGCAGGAAGGAAAGGGGTGCGGAACCAAAATTGGAAACATCTGTATCTCGATGATGTCCTTTCTATGCCTGACAGCTGGGAGTACCCATTCTTCGCGGCGTGGGATACTGCTTTCCATTGCATACCTTTGGCCATGATTGACCCTGAATTCGCAAAAAAGCAATTAGACCTTCTCACAAGAGAATGGTACATGCATCCAAACGGGCAACTACCTGCGTATGAGTGGAATTTTGGTGGTAAGTCCACTTGTATTGATGTCCTCGACATTATCCAGCTTTACTCTGCTATTCTTCTGACATCGCTAGCCAACGGGTTTTATCGCTAACGCGGTATAGATGTCAATCCTCCCGTTCATGCATGGTCTGTCTTCAGGGTTTTCAAGATTGAGCGAAAATTGTATGGTCGTGCCGACCTTGATTTCTTGGAACGGGTCTTTCAAAAGCTACTGTTGAATTTCACTTGGTGGGTCAACCGAAAAGACTTCAACGATAAAGGTGTTTTCGAAGGAGGCTTCGTAAGTCTTCGAACCATTTCTCTTGATGTATTTCACGCTCGTGCTAAGTCAAGGACACAGCTTGGACTTGACAACATCGGACTCTTCAATCGGTCCGAGCCATTACCTACGGGGGGCGTCCTTGAACAGGCGGACTCTACAGGCTGGATGGCCTTCTACTGTCTTTCGATGCTGAACATTGCTCTCGAGCTGGCAAAACACCGCCGTATCTACGAAGACATTGCGTCTAAATTCTTCGAACATTTCATTCTCATCAGTGATGCCATGACTCACCGGTCAGGGGGCCAGGAAACGTCTCTATGGAGCGAGCAGGACGGCTTTTACTATGACGCCATCTCTTGGGGGGGCCCTTGGACTCAACAATTACCGATCCGGTCCCTTGTGGGCCTTATACCACTCTTCGCTGTCTTAACCTTGGAACCAGAGCTCATAAACAAATTCCCCTCTTTCAAAAGACGACTGAACTGGTTTATGGAGAATAGGCACGACGTATCAGAGCGGAACATAGCTAGCTTGAAACGTCGCGGAAAAGAAGATAGACTGTTGCTGTCCCTTGTCAACAAAGATCGCCTGGTCCGGATATTGCGGAGAATGCTCGATGAGACTGAATTTTTGGCCGATCATGGCATCCGATCGCTTTCGAAATACCATAAGGACCATCCGTACTCTATGGATGTTAACGGACAGCGTTTCCAAGTTAGCTATGTGCCTGGTGACTCTGATAGTGGCCTCTTCGGTGGCAATAGGTATGATGTTTACCCTTGATGAGACGCTGTTGTACTGACGCTTCTGCTCTAGCAATTGGAGGGGTCCGCTTTGGGTGGCCGTGAATTTCCTTCTTATTGAATCGTACGGCCTCAAGTTTTGCTCATTCGCCGTACTCTGCTTACGAGTTTGACAGACTTTTGCGCTACTATTTGTATTATGGGAAGTCTCTGCAGGTAGAGTGTCCTCACGGGTCAGGAGTATATTTGCATCTGGGCGAAGTGGCGGAAGAATTGCAGCACGTAAGTACCCAGTCATAACGGTTGAAGTACAATTAAGACTCATTCTGATCAAGCGATTGCAACATCTTTTCACTCGCGGTGATGATGGTAGACGAGCTATCAATGATGGCAATGATATGCTTGATTACGACCCCAATTGGAGAGAATACATCCCATTCTACGAGTTTTTTGATGCAGATACGGGACGGGGCCTGGGTGCAAGTCATCAATGTGGCTGGACTGGTCTGATAGCAAAGATCATCCACGACACTGGGTATGTGAACTTTCTCTTCTATTCAACATTCACTCGACCAGATCATGCTGGCACGCGCTTGATTACACCTCTATAAGATGTTACTAACCGAGTCTCGTAGAATAAACTGCCGACTACCCCAGACCCCTAGGACTCCCACAGCAGCGGCCGCTCATTTCTCAGACTCCTACTTTGACGAGACATTCTCGCGCTCTGACAAGCCAAGGATAAGGCGATCTTCCACATCCCGAAGCATCGGAAATCGAAGCAGCTTCAACGGCTCCACAAACGGCGATATTCACGCAGAGGCAGATGGTGACCATACCGCTGACTCGAAACATGAGAGACAAAGAAAGGAAGCTAACCAGCACGTGGCGAATTACGTTAATGATCAACTGGAACGTATGCGCAGCAATGAGTCTGTGGCTGTGTATGAGGATGAGTTTGAGGCTCAGCTGGATGGGAATTGAACTATGACTTGCTTGCGCTGCTTTTTAGACATTCCTATGCATGCATGCACCCTCTCTTTACCTAAGTAGACTACTGGATTAGAATAGAATTAAAGATAGACACCTAGATCATGGTTATAGATATTATTATTCCCTTTTCCGATCTTCGGTAATACTGGCTCGTTTTAGTGATGAAGGAGCATTTGATCAAGCCCACTAGGCAGCAGTATTCGCCGTTGCAGCTACAATGTCTTTGACTGAGGTAGTAATAGCTACACTTATCCACGCCCCAAACCTGGATACTGGAGCACGCCGTACGCCGTCTCTCTTCCTTTTGTGATCCTCGGGCGGGGTATATCACAAGCCTAGGTATCAAGCTGTACACCCCATCTCCCAATTTGGTGATCCTTCGGTATCTACATTACAAAGCGATCAAACCATCTGCACAACCGATCCATTCCTGAAAGAACCGTAGATACTCAGGTAACAATCAAGGGATGGGAAAGCCCAGATGAATGGAGATTGAATACTGAAAACTTCTTTGAAGGATTGTGGATGCTGAAGGTGGTCTTTGAGGAGTATATGAGAGAATGGAGAAAGCATGAAGTATAGAGATCCAATATCGATCCACTCCCGAAAGAATCGTGGGTGCCAAAGGTGATCGTGTCTTCTAGGAGCATGTAAGCTACTGGTGCAAACGTGGTGCATACCAATGCATTCATCCTTAATGGAATCCCAATGGGTTGCATGGCTTGAGGTGAAACGCATTCATTTGTAATAAGATCTGAACGGGTTGCATAGCACAAGGTGAATAATCAGCAAAAGCATTCTTTTCAAAGTACTATATACGCTGTAGAGCTATCCTCCCTACAGGGAAGCCAATCATTTAGATACAAATTTCTCTGCTGTGCATGAGTGTCTTTTTTCAGCAACTCGCTTGCTCTGAACTCGCTTTGCTCGGAAGCCAAATACTCCTTTTTGAAAACAGAGAATACTCATCTTCCACTCACGACCTCGCAGCAAAAGCTTTTTCTGTTGAAGCAACAACTGACTGGATTGGTTGGACGTGCGTGATGCAAACGGGTCTGCAAGCTTGCTCGGAAGCCAAATACTCCTTCGAATTATTTTCCACTAGAGAACTTTTTGCAAATATCTCTCTTGTTGAGCAAAAGCTGCATCTTGTCTTAAGTAAGAGCTGGTGTCGTGGACTTGCTGCAAACGGATGGTCCTGTAAAAGAAAGTGAAGCAAAAACTTGGAATGAACCGAAACAGCGTATTTACTGGATTGCCGAAAGTGAAGACCGAGACTGTGCGTATTGATGTGTNACTCATTCTGATCAAGCGATTGCAACATCTTTTCACTCGCGGTGATGATGGTAGACGAGCTATCAATGATGGCAATGATATGCTTGATTACGACCCCAATTGGAGAGAATACATCCCATTCTACGAGTTTTTTGATGCAGATACGGGACGGGGCCTGGGTGCAAGTCATCAATGTGGCTGGACTGGTCTGATAGCAAAGATCATCCACGACACTGGGTATGTGAACTTTCTCTTCTATTCAACATTCACTCGACCAGATCATGCTGGCACGCGCTTGATTACACCTCTATAAGATGTTACTAACCGAGTCTCGTAGAATAAACTGCCGACTACCCCAGACCCCTAGGACTCCCACAGCAGCGGCCGCTCATTTCTCAGACTCCTACTTTGACGAGACATTCTCGCGCTCTGACAAGCCAAGGATAAGGCGATCTTCCACATCCCGAAGCATCGGAAATCGAAGCAGCTTCAACGGCTCCACAAACGGCGATATTCACGCAGAGGCAGATGGTGACCATACCGCTGACTCGAAACATGAGAGACAAAGAAAGGAAGCTAACCAGCACGTGGCGAATTACGTTAATGATCAACTGGAACGTATGCGCAGCAATGAGTCTGTGGCTGTGTATGAGGATGAGTTTGAGGCTCAGCTGGATGGGAATTGAACTATGACTTGCTTGCGCTGCTTTTTAGACATTCCTATGCATGCATGCACCCTCTCTTTACCTAAGTAGACTACTGGATTAGAATAGAATTAAAGATAGACACCTAGATCATGGTTATAGATATTATTATTCCCTTTTCCGATCTTCGGTAATACTGGCTCGTTTTAGTGATGAAGGAGCATTTGATCAAGCCCACTAGGCAGCAGTATTCGCCGTTGCAGCTACAATGTCTTTGACTGAGGTAGTAATAGCTACACTTATCCACGCCCCAAACCTGGATACTGGAGCACGCCGTACGCCGTCTCTCTTCCTTTTGTGATCCTCGGGCGGGGTATATCACAAGCCTAGGTATCAAGCTGTACACCCCATCTCCCAATTTGGTGATCCTTCGGTATCTACATTACAAAGCGATCAAACCATCTGCACAACCGATCCATTCCTGAAAGAACCGTAGATACTCAGGTAACAATCAAGGGATGGGAAAGCCCAGATGAATGGAGATTGAATACTGAAAACTTCTTTGAAGGATTGTGGATGCTGAAGGTGGTCTTTGAGGAGTATATGAGAGAATGGAGAAAGCATGAAGTATAGAGATCCAATATCGATCCACTCCCGAAAGAATCGTGGGTGCCAAAGGTGATCGTGTCTTCTAGGAGCATGTAAGCTACTGGTGCAAACGTGGTGCATACCAATGCATTCATCCTTAATGGAATCCCAATGGGTTGCATGGCTTGAGGTGAAACGCATTCATTTGTAATAAGATCTGAACGGGTTGCATAGCACAAGGTGAATAATCAGCAAAAGCATTCTTTTCAAAGTACTATATACGCTGTAGAGCTATCCTCCCTACAGGGAAGCCAATCATTTAGATACAAATTTCTCTGCTGTGCATGAGTGTCTTTTTTCAGCAACTCGCTTGCTCTGAACTCGCTTTGCTCGGAAGCCAAATACTCCTTTTTGAAAACAGAGAATACTCATCTTCCACTCACGACCTCGCAGCAAAAGCTTTTTCTGTTGAAGCAACAACTGACTGGATTGGTTGGACGTGCGTGATGCAAACGGGTCTGCAAGCTTGCTCGGAAGCCAAATACTCCTTCGAATTATTTTCCACTAGAGAACTTTTTGCAAATATCTCTCTTGTTGAGCAAAAGCTGCATCTTGTCTTAAGTAAGAGCTGGTGTCGTGGACTTGCTGCAAACGGATGGTCCTGTAAAAGAAAGTGAAGCAAAAACTTGGAATGAACCGAAACAGCGTATTTACTGGATTGCCGAAAGTGAAGACCGAGACTGTGCGTATTGATGTGTGGCCGTAGACTCGGTATCTGCTTCTTTCAAACCCTGTGTAAGGGGACAAATGGTGAAAAGATACGAGCTTCGGGTAGCGGGACGTGTGAAACAGAATTTAGATGTCGACGTATCGACCACCGCCTCCAGGGCCTCCAGGGATGTATTTGCGCTTCTTCGCGGGTGGCCCGTCTGCTGGAGGTTGGGGCTTGGGCTTGGGCTTTGGACCGGGTTTGCCTTTGGGCTTTGGGCCGGGCTTAAGCTTGGGCTTGGGGCCAGGTTTACCCCTGGGCTTGGGGCCGGGTTTGGATGCTGAGGAGGGCTTGGTTGCCGGAGACTGATCATATACTTGAGGAGCATAAACTTGGGGAGGTTCCATTGGAGGAGGAGACTGCATCATTAGAGGAAGCTGAACCGGAAGATGAGTCGGTTTGGGAACTGGACGCTTGACACCAACTATTTTGGAAAGGCTCTCACGATGGTCGAAAAGGGCTCCCGGTCTCCGCTTTTGCGGCATTCGAATTGCATCGGCTGGCCCACGAGCGGCGACAGTGGAAGGAGAATCGTAAAGCTGTGGAGGATCAGTGTTCTTCGGCACGGTAGTCGATGGCTGAGAGCTAGCACTTGCGTAGGCATCAAAAGCTGTCCTAGAACCTACATTGTCCGACCAAAGAGGGCTGGATTGCGTTTGAGGATGAGAAATAGCCCTAGAAGGATTGTTGTATAATAGTCGTTGCAATGGATTTGCTGGCGATGCGGTCGATGTTTCTGGGTCAGTGGTAGGAGCTGTCGTAAAGGGACGGCTGAACAACAATTGTTGCAGAGGATTTCCTCGTTTTGTAGTGGACGGCTGAGGGCTGACTGTAGTTTGGACCCTTGCGGCTGCTGTAGGAAGAAATTCTGGAGACTGCTGCAGCACGGGCGGCTCCGATCTCGTACTTGACTGCCCCGGAACAATACCAATGTGATTGTTAGAGACGGGAGATCCGTGCGACTGCTGTGAATGCTGGGAGACACCAGCTGTTTTGGCTCCTGGACTGGCTTTCGTGGGAATATGGTTTGGGAGCGTCTTGTTATCTCGGAAACCGGGCGTACCTTGCTCCTGTTGAATTCCGAGCAAAGGCTCGGATGCATGCTGTGCGTGAGGTTCCCTGATTGCATACGGATCGAAGGAGCCGTCAGAGTCATCTTCATCACCAGCTTGGAAATCATCCGATGTGGAGTCTGTGTATATCTGTGCCTGTGCAGACATTGAGTACTGACTTGCGGTATGGTTTGGTTCAGCTGCCGGGGTCTCCTGAGGTTTCTTAGGCGGCCTTCCCCTGGGTCTCTTGGGGGCACTGCTCAAAGCCGTCGGTTTCCGTGGCGGTAGCCCGTCATCCGAGACATTTTTTGAGCTTCGCTGGGATGCTGATGCCAGGAACTCATCTCTCTTTCGCTTCTTTGCTTCGTTGAGTGCCATACCCTTATTGCGTGGTATGTCTTCGGAGGATGATGGAGCGGTGAGACCAACCTCACCCCAAGCACGAGGTTTATCCGGATCCGCTGTGGCAATGTTGTCAACATCAATGAATTCGACGCCCTCTACCTCTGCCTTCTTTTTGGCCTCCCAATAGTTATGAGGCCCACGACCGAAACCGATAAGTTCCACCTTTACCATGCTCTCACTGGGCCGCCACTTGGCGTTCTTCTTCATTCGCTTCCGTAGCATCATCATTTCCCAGTCAGTCAATCTCAACCACGGGGCATGTTGACTTCCCCGTTTCGCATCTGCTGGGGGAGGTTCCAAAGACATTAAAGCGTTGTGGACGGACACTCCGCCGCCCATAGAACTATGAACGTTGGTGCCTAGCTTTTTAAGCCTTGGATGAGTGACGCCATTGGACTTTCTCCGCGCCTTCGCGTCACTCCAACTTGAATCGGAGCTGTCATACCCGGACATGGTCATTTACGAAGCGCACGTAAGGTACGCTACCTAGGCCTAATGTGAAGCGTTGCACAGAGGGGCAATTGCCGGATGTGAATCGACGGGTTAACCTTTTGAGCGAATCTACAGGCAATAGCGACCGTATTCCAGTCGCAAAACCACTGACAACAGCGCAATCCGACCGCGAAAAGCCTTGATATATATAGTAGACTAAAGAGAATGGCGGACTGGGAGTTAGAACCATGAATCACATCTGGAACGGGGGAAGGTCCGCGGGCTACAATACCTATGATTGGCGAAAGCTGATGACTTCTGCAGACCCAAGGATGAAGGTGAGAGACCAGACTTCCTCCTCCACTTCACTCAAAGGCTCAACCTATGGTGAGGGCAGCTACGGGTCTGGAGGTGTGAATGGAGCCATGACATTCCACGTCTTTTTTGTCTTTCTCGGACGAAGGATCTAAGCCACTAGGTGCCGGCTAGACTAAAGGTGGTAAGCGCAACTTCAACGTCGGTTCTTTGTCCATTACATAGTACATGAACACTCGAAGCATCGAGGAGGGAAATTTCAGATCAAGTGACTCATGGTAGGAAGGCCGGTGAAGCTGCGCGCGAAGTCGACAGTCCCGAGACTTTTGGCTCAGGTACAAGCTGAGGACGCCTGTTTTCAAGCTTTTGGGGAAATGCGATTGAAAAGGGACATCGCTGGCTTGAAGGCGCCAATCAAAAAGCATAATATCATATATTGATAGCCTTGATGTCAAAGACACCGTGGAGGCTGTCCATTGACGTCTCTGGCCTCGCATCGTTACTTCAAAGCCAATTGAACAGTTGCACCTATCGACATGCTTTCAGGCTAACCCCCTCTTTTCTTTGAACGTTCTCTTCTTCTCTCTCATCACTGTGGAGGTTGACTGCTCGTGTCGTGCCCAGGCGTAATCATTATGGACAGAGGTGGTTTCGTGAGAACAGACTTCGTGACACTGTGCACTGGGCACGCCGCGATAACAGGCATACTGAAAGAGATGCTCTACGTTCGGCATTTGCCATCTATACCGGTTGCGTTTTGACCTTCACACATCTATGCTAAGTTCCCACTGTTATGTGAACCACGCAGAAGAGTCGTGAGGGCGGAATACCGTCAGCGCATCCGAGTCCAAATTTGCAATAGAATTGTGATGTCTTTTTCGGACTGCCTTGCGCTGATCAGCGATCCGGTTTTGCCATCTAGGAGGTGCCGCTCAGATGACGAACATTTCCAAGCGGCTAAATTAATACCCTGATGCCTGAGCATTTCACTCGAAGCTGCTTTGAGTGGCGTCGGGTTTCGCAACGCGATACAAATGCTCGAAGGCCAAATGCTCCTGCTGGTGAGAAAGTGAATTTGAAATCAGTATGGAAGGAGTGAGGAAGATGCAGTTCACCATTCGAGCCAAGTTGGAGTCACTTTCTGTTTCTGTCTAAACCCTTCCCCAATGTCTGGAGTAGCATTGTATTGCGATCTATCATAGCTCTGGCATCGTTCTTTCTTGAAGTGACATCATCACCTTCTCGTGTTGATGCCGCGTGTTGGAACGGAGACCACCTTCTGACTTCTATCTCCTCGTGAGTAAGTGAGTACGGGACTTGAGGTGGCGAATCTTGGTGGAAGTGTTGAACCGTATCTCGCACTAACCTTTCTGGGGTTCTCAAGACTTAACACCTTGGACTTCGGAGAATGTTTTTTATTTGTACGCTAACGTATTTTAAATACGTTCCTCCTCGTGAGTATCGGATTTTGAGGTGGCGAAGTTTTTGAAGCTCTTGGCGGTGTTTCCAGAGGAGATCATGGTGTAAGTGTTGAAGCGTATCTCGCTCCAACCTTTCTGAGGTTTGAATAATCTGCATAGAGGACTCTACATATATTGTTTAGCGTTAACAAGTCCTGCATAGAGCTCCATGGATATCAACATGACTCGTTGGGTAAGTCTGGTTAAGATGGGAGATCTGTGTGTGTTGAATATGAGCGCGAGCTTTCCGGGATTTGTGACCATGTGTTAACGTGTCGACAAACAACACTAACCCAATTGTTATTGGGATTCCTATGTGCTCACTCCTTCAATGCTAGCATTCCGGTGGCTGAGCAACATGTGTGGCATTTCATCCGTGAAAAGGGACTTTATTATTTGACGGGGGTTGTAAGTGCTAAGACTATGACGTTTCCGAGAGATTTACACCCAACCCGTTCTCCAAACCATTTAGAGCGCCACAACCTCCAATCTGTCCCAACAACATAAACGAAGCAACAATCTGATTGCTTCCATCAGCCATCATCACGGTCAGGTTGCCACTTTCAACGTCACTAGCATTGATAGTCAATCCCTTAGGTGCCAAGACGGAACCAAACTGTACATCCACCCAATTATGCGGCTCAATCCATGCTCTACCTAACCTTGGGTGGAATCTCTCGGACCCCTCGATGCACTGGTTTCTGATATCATATGCCGCGATTAAGATGTTGTTGAAAGGAAATATATCGAGCTCCGCTATTGGAGGCCGTACCCCGCGCTTAGGTTGCCAGAGGATGGATATCACGCATGTAAGATCCGACATTGGAATGTAGGGCTGACGGCCTATATACATTGCAGGCAGACCAACGGTTCGCGGTCCTTTGGACTTAGGGCCGAATATGATGCTGCCTGTACCGCATTCTGTACCCGCTTGTGCTAAGGCGACGAGAGCGGCTTCGCAGCTTTCGAGAGGGGGGACCAGATATGGTGGGACGAGGGCGCTGCAATGTACGTCGGCAGACACCAGGTTTAAGAAGGAGAGGAGAAGCAATGAAACGAACATATTTCGTCCTGGCAACGATTCAGGGTGCAACACATAAGAGTAAAAGGCAACAATTGCTGGAAGAAGAAATCAAAGGCAACCATCGCACAGCGTCGCATGTCGGAAAGAAACATATGCTCCGACTCTGCCATTCCGACGCCTAGAGGGGACCCTGTCCCAGCCATGAAACTAAATGTTTGGCGGTCCTACGTGAATAGGTGAAGGAAAGTCAATTGGAAACCCCAAGACGGATACTCTTTGGCCCTCATCGTTGCAGATATGTCACATTCCAGTGGTCGTATCCGTAAGGGGCGCGCCACATACAAGACGTTTGAGTTGTTCAAGACTGTTGGTCGCGGGAGCTGGGTGTGAACCAATAACTTGAGCCTCCTCCGGAGACTCTGCAGCAGCCAATATCGGTCTGTGTAGCCTTACCTGACGAAACTGGAAGGCAAGGACTGCTCTGGTTCCGCTGCCTTATGTATTTGGGACTACAGGATCTCGGAAGGGGCCTTGTGAGTAGTGACAGCCCCATAGTCAGTAAGCACAAGGGGCGTAGGGATGTCCCACTGGTAATCCCAGCATCCCAATGAAGAAGCGTCGATGCAAGCCTGTAGATGTGAGTGCGATGTCATGCCTTGGGGTTGCGGGAAGGAGAAGGATTACCCTACCTTATCTTAGGGTACCTTACTGGTGTATGCAGGACAGACTTAGTGGCCGGCTCTAGGGGCCGCCTCCCCCTCAAACCCTTCAGAATGCCAAGTGCACAGCCCATTTGCCAAGTCGAGGTTTAAAAGATCGTTCTCGTTGATTTGGCAGCTCTTGCAGTCATGAAGATGACCGCGCGTGCTCTCCGCATTGAGAGGAGAGCTCTTCTTTCCTGTTCTGATCGTCCTCCTTACTAAGTCTAGAAGACGTCAGCATCCTTCCCTACACTTCCGACAAAAGCTCTCACTTCGTTGCGCTGCACATTCACGAGTGCCGAGACGCTGCCAATACCGAACCAGGTGATTAATGATGTGTAAGTCGATAACCCTCTCGAAACATTCTCGTTCCCCACTTCTGAAAGATTGAACCAAGCATTGGGTACCTGGCTAGCCAGATGTCCTACTAGCTATAACCCGAACATCCCCTTTGTCCCTGTCCACGTCCGCCGATTCTCTACCCATATAGCTGCTCCTTCAAGCTAATTCGAGCAATGGAATCTCCAGCTGGCTCCGGTATCAAGCACAAGTTCAGGAAGGAAGGCAGACCAACGAACAGGCGACATGCTAGTTACCTGAGCACTGGGCGAAGCGTATCAAGGGGGAATGGAAACGATTTGAGCGGAGTGAACACTAGGGAAAGCGAACACCCTGACGAGCATACCTCGTTACTCTCTAAACCGTGGCAACACGAGAACGCTTTTGTGAGGTGGCCAGGGTATTTTGGGCTCAAGACATGGCAGACTTTGGCCAGCAATTACGTAAATGTATTGCTGGTCTTCGTGCCATTGGGCATCATCTCTGGAGCTGTGGGATGGAGTCCGACTGCCACTTTTATCTTGAACTTTCTTGCTATAATCCCGCTAGCTTCGTTGTTGAGCTTTGCGACAGAGGAGCTAGCGGTTAAGCTGGGTCAGACGCTGGGTGGGCTATTGAATGCAACGTTTGGAAATGCTGTTGAACTGATTGTACGAATATCCTGCAGTCAAGGAAAGGAGAATGCGCTGATGAGCATGACAGGTCAGTATCGTCGCCCTGAAAGACGGCCAAATTCGCATCGTACAAGCCAGCATGCTCGGCTCTATTCTCTCCAATATACTCCTCGTCCTGGGCTGCTGTTTCCTTGCTGGCGGTATTCGCTACCAGCAACAGACTTTCAATGGCACAATGGCATCGACCATGTCCTCGCTCATGGCCGTTTCAACTGCTTCTCTGATAATCCCAGCCACTCTATACGCCGTAATGAGCCAATCTCCCGCTGACGTCGACAAAAAAGCAAACATCGAACTCCTATCGCATGGCACAGCTATAATCCTCCTAGTTCTCTACGTCCTCTACCTCTTATTCCAACTGAGAACCCACTCCGACTTATTCGACGAAGAACAAGAGGCACACGGAAATGGTGACGTGGACGGGGAGACGGCAGACGAGCCCCAAGAAAAAGAGGAACCTATACTATCCCCTTGGGCTGCCGCGGTCGCCCTTGTAATAATCACCATTGGCGTTGCTGTCTGTGCCGAATATCTCGTCGACAGCATCGACAGTATCGTCGAAACAGCACACATCTCTCGCACGTTCATAGGCCTGATTCTACTCCCCATCGTAGGCAATGCCGCGGAGCACGTCACTGCTTGCGTAGTGGCGTGGAAGGATAAAATGGATCTGGCAATTGGAGTGGCAATTGGTAGTTCGCTGCAGATTGCGTTGCTTGTGACGCCGTTTCTGGTCATTTTGGGCTGGATCATCGGACAGCCAATGACGTTGCATTTCGAGACGTTCGAAACTGTCGTGTTCTTTTTGAGTGTGCTAATCACGAATTACTTGATTGCCGTGAGTGCGCCCTACTTATTCCATTCGAGTTGTTGAAGGTTAATCTTGCATTAGGATGGCAAATCGAATTATCTCGAGGGCGCGATGCTGTTGGGCATGTATACTATCATTGCGCTTGCCTTCGTAAGTCTCTTCCTCTTTTTGAGCCCAAACTTCACTCTGTTCCAATTAGATCATATATTAACACCATTAACAAAGTTTGTATATCCCGACCCGCCACCATCAAAGGATTCCGGCTTTGGTGCTTTCATTCCAGGCTGGAGCTCGTCATAGCTCTTGAGTGCCTGAGCAACGAATGCCTTTGGCTTGCTTTCTTGTACATATTTACAATTGAAATAATTATGTTATACCTCATTCATCTCTCGATCCAGCTACAGCATACTCCACAACATATTATTCCTAATAATGAACACTTCTTCCAGCATCCCCATCCATCCCATCTCGAACTTAACACCCCCATTCCCATTTCTCCCAGCCACCAACGTTCCCAATAAATTCCCCGGACCCCCGCATCTTCCTCATACGAAATCCCCCCTGTCCAGAATATCCAAACAACCACATACCATTATACCCATACCCATACCCACATCAACCCCCCCCCGCCTTCCCTCCCCTCTTCTTCCCCTCCCCTCCCCCTCACCAAAGAAGGAACGAATCACCACCCACAACTCCTATATCCACTCTACAATTTCTTTCTGTTCAGGAACAACGCTAGGGTTAGATGCAGATTTGTTCGTTCGAGGTTGAGGTCGAGGTACAGATTGGTGAATAGATGCAGGGGGTTTTTGGGTTCTGTCTTAGAAAGGGGAGAGGGTGTTGGAGAGGGGAGTAGAGGGTGATTTTTGGTTGGGGCGTTGGGGTTTGGGGAGTGGATGTGGGATGGGTTGTGGGATGTGGATGTGGGATGGGAAGGGTCAAGGGCGTGAATGGGAGGGGATCTCTACACCACTTCCCATCTCTTTTTCTCTATCCCTCCCATTTACGCGGCTAGATCTGGAGCTGTGGTATGCCACGGCGTGTCGCTGCAGGAAAGAGAAGGGAATGCTAGGAAGGGGAGGGAAATACTGGGAAGGGGAGGTGAGATTGGAGGTCGGGGGGCAGAGGACGGTTAAAGTGGTGTTACTAGGTTGTGCACAGATAGATTGATTCGAAGGGTTTGGAGAAGCTGGTTAAGGTCTGGGGATGTTGGCGTGGGAATATGAGGGTGGGTTTTGTTTGTGTACTGAGAAGGCGTTTTCTGTTTGATATTTGAGTATTAAATTGGGACATCCTCATCCAACTCCTCTCCATTATCCTTCATCGGCCGATGAATCTCTACTGCAATCCTCCCGCCTTTCGAAAGCAATATACGCTCCAATTGATCCTTCATCCCCCTTTCCATCCTCGCCTCCCCCGCTACCTTCATAATGAAATGCCTCTCCACAAGCAGACTCCCAAGCGCCATACACATTGGATTATCGGCTCTGAGACGATATCTACTCTGGCCCCACCAAGTAATCTCAAAAGTTTCCAGCGCTAACCCATCCCTAGCGAACTGCTTCACCAGCTCTGCAACCTGCTCATCTTGATTCCTCCATCCGCCGCGAGACATAACGGAGATCTTGATATGCTTGAGGAGTTGTAAATGCCGAGTCGGTAACACAACGCGCGTTGATCTCGCGCCAGGATTGCTGCGGTATTTGAAAACGTTGCAGCCGTACAGGATTCCGCTTGCTTCGTCGTGGACTTGTTTGCAGGTTTCGAGGATCTCGAGGAATATGGTTTTGTGTTTTCGGCGCATCTTTGCGGTTGTGCATTTGGCCCATTGGGCTCGGTGGGCGGCGCCGTTGCGGCCGGTGAGTTCGGGGAGTTCGATGGGTGTTAGGGGGGTGGTTAGGAGGAAGCGGTAGACGGAGTTTCTGATTTCGGGGGGGAATTCCATGAATGGGAAGGGCTTGAATGGTGCATTGCTGGCTTTTTTGGCTGGATTGCTGAGCCTGGATGTTGATTCGGATCGCCTAGGCGTGCTCCGACGGGTAGAAGAAATATTGCTCAGGCTCATAGTCCCGTCTTCTGCCTGGGGATATTGAAAACTGGGTACCACGGAGCCTTTCTTTTTCTTGGTCTCGATACTGGCGGCCTGGGAATGAGAGCCGTGAGTTCTTCGACGTTTATGCGAAGGGTCTGCGATATCTATGTTTCTCCTTTTCCGTCGCGAACTCGTCTCATTTTCGGTAAGGTCGACTGCTCCAGGACGAAGAATCTCGACTACCGCATGCATGTGATCCTCTACTGGGATGTTCTCTTCGTCATTGTCTGAGAAGGTCAGATCAACTATTTCCGATGACCCAGTCGGTTGTGATCGCGCTGACCGAGGCATTGAGTCGAGCCTTATAAGATCCATAGTCTGGACACTGGAAGAAGGGTCTGGCATTACGTCAAAATGTAGAAGTGACCCAGCCCTTTTGACAGCTGGACATTGGCGTGAGAAGTATTTTGGCAAGCTTTCACAGGAAGTCGTGCAAAGGCGTGGTAAGGATTCGGCAAATACACCCGCTTGTTGCAAGCTTCTGCAATATTCATTCCCTTACTGTCAATGATGAACGAAGGCGGCCATGGAAAACAGTATCAGAGAATGACGGTCGGTGGGTTCGTTAATTCATAACATTCGTTTGCCTAGGCTGGAGTTGCCTGATTTTATTCCTTGGAATGTATGCTATTGTGTTAGAACGGAATTCATTGACCAGCTACCAAGACAAGCAGATACAGGTCATGGGTAACAAGTCTGTACACTTCAAAGGCTGGAAAGCAAATGACTGGTCACACAACGCGAAAGCGTACTGCATCCCTTGAACAAAAGGCTGACTCGACAATATTTACCAGTAGGTGAATTAGCGTCGGTTTTAAGAAAATTTAAAGCCGATTCTAGAATAAGGCCATTCTGGATCGTCATGGCCTCTTGAAATCTCACATAAGTACTGCAGTAGAACACTCTAGTATTATCCACCTTGCTCAATTAACATCCTTGATATTTAGGCAATACTAGCAATCATGAGAGCCTACTACTATAACGACGATGCAGTAAGAAGCCTTTATCACTTACCACTCTCCACACTGACACATTACCAGGGTGACCAGCGCGAGGACCATGACTCTGGGCGCTCAGTGAGCGCAGACTACCTCTCGCGACTAGGAGTCTTCTACCATCGCTGTCCCTCGGTGGCTGATGTTGACGAGATCGCCGCCGAACGGTCTTATAAGAACAGAGACGAGATAATTGTGTCGCCAGAAAAGATGGGCGATGTGTACGAAGAGAAGGTGAAGATGTTCTTCAATGAGCACCTTCATGAGGATGAAGAGATCAGATATATCCTTGATGGCAATGGCTTCTTTGATGTCAGGGATCCGAAGGACGAATGGGTGAGGATCAGATTGGAGAAGGAGGATTTGATTGTCCTTCCTGCGGGGATATTTCATCGCTTCACTACCGACACTAAAAACGTGGGTAACAAAAGTTTGGTGTTCTATCTGAAGTTTTAGCTGCTAACCTAGGTTGGCAGTATATCAAAGCCATGCGGTTGTTCAAGGACGAGCCAAAGTGGACACCACTCAATCGCGCCCCAGATCTAGAGAACAACCCACACCGGAAGAGTTACCTTCAAAACACGGCTCCGGAGGCTGGGATGATGACATGAGATATTTGCAGACAGTGATTTATCCTAATGAACATGCCAAAAGAGAAACGTCGAAACTATATTGGAGCTGCAGCTATTGCTTCTGTCCACCCGATGGCTTCTATATTGTTCCCAACTTGCTCATGCGACGATTGTTCAAATGCATAAGTAAATGTATATTTTGTGGTAGAGTACCTTGCAGGATCCTATGGAGAAGCTATAAAGGCCAATTCCATAATCAAGAGCAGGAATAATGAACGAGACGATCTCTTCCCAGGTATCAGAGCGAATCAGTCAAAAGTTTGTTCATCTTAGATATTTTCGAGGAAACGCTCAGGTCAATGGTCCTCTCTCCGATCTCGACAATTAAACCGCCCTTGATTTCAGGGTTCACCTTAAAACGAGTCAGTCTTTGCAAAGAGCCGCAATTCATGTTCCCCACAAACCTTTGGAACAACCTTCAGCTTCTTGCCCTGACTATACTCAGACTTTGCCACTGCAGTTTCTAGTCGTTGAAGCGTTTTAGGATCAAGTTTCTGCCAAAATATTATTCATCTAATTCCGCAGTTCTTGAAGAGTAAAAGCAAACTTACGGATGCACTCGTGATAGTCAAGTCGAGCTCTCCCCTAGCCGCACCCATAAGTGTCGTAAACTTCTCACACACCCCTTGCAACAAGCTAAGCCTGTTGTTATCTGCTAAAGTCTTCAGGAAGTTCTTGACTGTATCTGCTTTATCCTGGCCTCCCATGTGTTTCTGTAGCTCCTGTATAATTTGTGACTTGTCACCTGGTGTCAAAGTAGGGGCAGTCAGAATGATAGGAAGCTGGACATCCCTCTTGAAGACTTCGGAGAGGGCCGCAAGAGATTTAGAGGTCGAGTCTAGAGATGATGATTTGACAGCAGCTGTATACTAAAAGCAGTGGTATTAGCTTCGTTCATGTTTACACAGCTTGCATAATAGCCGTGCTGAACGTCCATCACCAATTGAACTTACCAAAGCACTGGCATAGGTCCCATCGAGGCCATACAGAGCCACTGGTGGCTTAGAGTCTTGAGCCGAAGCTGCCTGCGCATAGTTCCTGAGGGCCGGGGAGTTGATTAAACACGAGCTTCGCGACCTTGCCGCTCGTGACGATGCCGCCCTCAATTGTCTTGAGAGCATTCTGGCGTGTGAGTAGTCGAGATAGATAGAGCTCTAGCGCAGAGAAGACGTTGAAGTGAGCTGTTGAAGGGCTTCGCTCGCATGATGGGGAGAAAGCCGCCTGATCGCCAGTCCTCAATTGAATGCAGGGTTAAGCCCTACTTCTAGTTTTCAATGCAAACATGTTTGCGGACGTCAAGTGTTACTTTCAGTACACCAGATTACCAAATACTAATAATTGCAATGTACAGAATATGCTACAAGGTTATCCACCCAAAGATAAGTCGGTAGACCGCAATTTTGGCTGGGGTAGGGAATTTCTAATACTGATTCGATACGGGAGTCAATGCTCGCCGGCCCTATGAGGGCCATTCAATGGAGTGACCTGCACCCGGTGTCAGGACCATGTCAGACATTCGTGTGTCCGTAAAATGGAAAACCTCGACAGTCTTTGCGGGAGAAAATGTCGAGTGTACGATAACGTTCAAGAATGTTGCCCAACCACGCAGCCTCCGTCGTTCACCTTCCCCTTCTCAATATCGAGGTCACACGTCCCACCGCGAACGATGGAAAGAGGCTCTACCCATGCGGTCAGGGCAGGCTCCCGGTATCGCTGCTCATAGGAACTCGAATTCGCTGCCAGGATTTGCTACATCAAAAGCTAGGATGCACAAGCAGACGTTGTCACTCAGCACCTCGAACGGCTTTCCCCCAGCTCCAATGTCCGGTCTCAGAGAAAGCGCACCTACAGTACCTAAAGGAGGAGAAAACAAGCATAGAAGATCCGTGTCGATAGTTTCTCTAGGTGGAGAAATGGGAGAGGAAAATTTGTCTCATGGTCAACATATCAGTTCTGGGCGACCTACCCGAGGTCATACGCGGTCTGCTAGCTTGCAAGTATTGCCCAGAAGGGCCGCTATATTAGGTGGAGGCCCGTCATCAGGTAATATGATAATACCGTGTACAGAGTTGTCCTAATTCTCTATTTAGCGACATCTAGCGACCGGTCATTCACAGTGCCCTCTCCTTCGTTCCGAACGTCCCCTGCCTTCACCGAACAACGGCCCAGTCTCCATAGTTCACCGCGATCCAGTTCTCATATAGACTTAGAAAATGGTATGGCGTCACCAGGTTCTGGAAAGAGAGACCGAACCTCCGTATCAAATTTCAAATTCCCCCATGTTCCCGCCTCCATAGATGAGGTATCAGCCCCGGCATCGCTCACTGATAGACCGCATGATGCGCTCGGGCGAATGCTGTCACCAAGACCCAATGAGTCAGGTAGAGGACTCAATCAGACCAACCTAGCCACCCGAATTTTGTCTCCCGCAAGCATCGACGGTACTCCGCGAAGCAGTGGAGAATTCTATTCGATGAGCAACAATTCCACCGAGACATTGGCTTCTGAATACATAGCTCCGGAAAACAATCGTTTATTATATAGGCCAGCACACAGTCGTCAGGGGTCATCTTTGGCACCAATGAAAATCCCGCAACCGGAAGTATTAATGATGGGCTACGGGCAGATAATGGGTTCATTCACCCTTGATGGGTCCTTGGTCAATCAAAACCACTTCGATGAGGCCAAACGAAAGGGTATCATTGGCGGCCAAGGTGGTGGTGGTGTCGTACGGAGCAATTCGACGAAGCGGGACAATGGCTTGCTAGGTTCCTTCGGCTGGGGCAATATTGGAGAGTCCCTTGGGGGGCTTCTTGGTGGCAATGAATTGAGCAGCATCAAAGAGACAAAGGGCAGCACCAACGCAAGATCGATTCCCATACTATCAACGCCTCAATCGATACTGTTCGTAGACCTACAATTAAAACCGGGCGAGAGTAAAAGCTATACTTATAGCCACCCTTTGCCGAAAGGTATACCGCCAAGTCACAAAGGTCGGGCCATAAAAATATCTTACAATCTTGTCGTTGGAACACAGCGAGCGGCTAAGGTAACCCAACAACATCACGTGCACCAAGCAGATATTCCTTTCAGAGTACTGCCCAGTGTCAATGGTAAGACCATTATCTGATAGACACGGACATTATACTGACGTCGTTAGGTCAAGGTGAAATTTTAGGCCATGACCTAATGTCCCCTCACACCATACTTTCCAACATTGCTTTGATCTCAAGTGTTGATAACCTCCAGAAGGGGGCATCCTCCACAGCAGCTGAACCTTCAACAACCAGATCAACATCCTCTTCCTCGGAGTTTGTTTCCTACGTAGAAGGTCTATTAGACAAGCCTCACCAGAATTCTAACGCTGGACTTCTCTCACCAACAGAGGTGGAGTCTAGATCTCGTACCCCCTTGGCAAACGAGCCAAGTTCGATGAAGGAATCAATTGACCTTGCCATACTCAGAAGTAATACCGCCACCTCATCAGCCCGCGGTATCAACCGTTTTGAGATCACAAGAAGCGGAGAACGTGTCGCAGTGATAATGCTCGCTCGTCCAGCGTACCGTTTAGGCGAGACTATCCCTGTTGCCATCGATTTCCAAGACTCGGATGTTGCATGCTACTCATTGCATGCTACTCTCGAGACTTCAGAGGTCATCGATCCAGCGATAGCCTTGCGCTCGAAAACCAGTATACACAGAGCTACCACGCGTATACATGCCTCTCAAATCGAACCTACGATATGTGCAAAGAAAGTGCTGTTCAATCCAATGATCCCTCCTACCTCGAGCCCAGAATTCATCACCTCTGGTATTAGCCTAGAATGGAGATTGCGCTTCGAGTTTGCTACTAGCCGGCTCGGAGATGCTGAAGAAGATGAAGATATCGACGACCTGATGGAAGAAGTTTCAAGAGACGAAAGGGGCGTTGTTAAGGCCGCGGTGCAAGGGCTGCCATGCGAGACCTTCGACGTTACGGTGCCTCTCCGAGTATTCGGTAATCCCTCGGCTTTCGACGAAGAGACTGATACCGGCGACTTTCCAATATGAGACTCGTGTCTGATAAGTTGGGCACGAACCCGGAAGAGCAGGACTTGTTTCGTAGATCTTGAAGAAGGCTCGCCCCTATCGTTGAGATGTCTATTTCGCGCCACTACTCACGGACTGGCATCTTGACGTCTTCAGAGCCTAGCACCTATCCGGGACTTAGAGGATGCCCATCGGTGGTTGGGAACTTCATAAGACTTGTAATGGGTGTACCTACGTCCATCGTCTGTCCGAGATTGGGGCAATGGCCCAATCCATGGCATTCTGTAATAAGTAGAACCTTGAGATTATAAGCTTGAGATAGAAAGACCAAGGCTTGGAAGAGCTGTTTTGGAACACTTAGAATACTACAAACTCTCGTTACATGCATTGAGTGCGAAGGTGGGATGTTCCGCCAGCATTTTGAGTGGGGCGCTTTGCGCTTCGCCGTTTCCGAGCCGATGCCGAAAGTCAACAAATCAATAAACACATGGGCTTATCACCTTCCTCACCACGCTTTCAGTACCAGAAAAGACAATCGTTCTCAATCACTGCACGTGATAAGACTGGAAGATTCATTCTTCGTAAGTCGGATTCTCCGTTTCCAATTTGGCACAGGCCCCACTCCTGAACGTTACCCAGCTAACGCAGTGGAATGCAGTGACAGCTCTGAACGACCTCTGAGGAGTAGCCTTTGCATGATGACATCTTTCATCACCACAATGTTCGTCTCCACCCTATTCCAGAGCTTCTCCCCCAAACCACAGCCAGCAGCTCCACAGCTTATTCAATCCTCCCTTGCCTGCACATCCCCTGACATACAGACGAATTCACCACCTGCAACGCTTTCTGGAACTTTCGAAGGAGACTTTGCAAATGATATATTTGGCTTACCACATGAAATTACTAGAAATGCGAAGACAAGAGGTCAATTCAAGCCCAGAAATGCAAACAAAGGGACGAGCAGCTATCAGCTACGTCAATTTGCGGAGGCGACTCTGGGTAGCGGTAGCTTAAGGAAAGCCGTCAAGCTACCCGAAGGAGAGGATTTAAACGAATGGCTAGCTGTCAATGGTGAGGCAATGCTCCATCAGCCCGAGCCTCGCACTTTACATTTGCTCAATATTGGAGGCTAATCGTGCTTGACAGTCGTCGACTTCTACAACCAGATAAACCTGCTATATGGCTCCATCACTGAGTTTTGCTCCCCACAGTCTTGTCCGGAAATGAAGGCTACGGACGAGTAGGTTCCTTGCAACTGTCGCACCCCCAAAGCTCATTTCTCGCAGGTTTGAATACTTATGGCAAGACTCCGAGAACTTCAAGCGGCCGACCAAGATGCCCGCTCCTGAATACGTTGAGCACTTGATGGCGTGGGTCCAGAGCAACATCGATAACGAATCAATGTTCCCTAGTAGAATAGGTGCCCATGCCCACGACAGTGTCTCCGTCAGTTAGTGCTAATGTCTGTTACTAGGTTATCCCTTTCCCAAGACATTCCCTGTGCTGATCCGTCAGTTGTTCAAACGACTCTATAGAGTCTATGCCCATATCTACTGTCACCATTATCCTGTCATTGTGCAGCTAGGCCTCGAACCTCATCTGAACACAAGCTTTAAGCACTATGTCCTTTTCATTGATGAGCATGGTCTAGCAAGCGGCAAGGATTTTTGGGGTCCTCTAGGCGATCTGGTTGACAGTATGTTGAGGAGCGATTAGTGACTCAAGGTCTGTCATGCAATCCTTTACGGTGTTATGCGAGCATTATTTTCGGATTTCAATGTACGCTAGGGGCGCGATGGATGATTATGCATAGCGGGGGCTTAGCAGCTGAAACAGAAACAATCATATATCACAACTCTCGAGCTTGCTGTCCACAAAGTCTCGCTCCATAATAATACGGCAGCTTTCTTCCACTTTATAAACCACCACATCGACGTACCGGCAATGTGCGGGACCAATAGCCCCGCCGCTCAACGGCGTCGGCGCAAGGCAGAACTCGCCCGCATGCTCAAACACCGCCCACCCGTCTCTCCACCATCCAACAACGACTTATCCCAGTACTCAATCTCTACCCACCCGCAACCAGACTCGCCATTGTTCGCTCGCCTGCCACCAGAGGTTCGATACCGTATCTTCGCTCACGTGCTTGGCAACAACGTTATCTACCTCACACAGGCCTCTCGCCGCATCGCCCACCAGCATTATCCACTCCCTTCCTCGTTAATCGACGACGATAACGACGGTGAACACGAAACAATCGCCATGGACCCCGCGCCCGAACTCTGGCTCTCCGACGAAGGTATCCCATACTCAAGCCAATTCCACTCCCTCTCCCTCTCCTTGCTCCGGACCTGCCATGCCGTCTACAGCGAAGCCCTTCCAGCGCTTTACGGCTCGAACGTTTTCTCGTTCTCCTCTCCGCTCCCTCTCGTCTATCTGTATCACCGCTTCCTCCTCCCGCGGTCGCATTTTGCATTGATCCGGCATTTACGGCTGCACTGGACGTATTTCGTTCATACTGGTATGTCCGACCGCATCTATGCACCCTATGATTCTAACACTTGGGCCCGCTTCTGGGAAGTGGTGGCTGGGATGGAGCTGGTGAGTCTTGGGACCCAGATCACGGTTTGGTCGCGTGGTGAAGAGGATTTCAAGCCCGAGGCTACGTGGTTAAGGGAATTGGTGCAGGTAAGAGGCGTGAGAAAAGTGGATGTGAGGATAGGTAAGGTTACGGGTTTGGGCTTGATCAGGAACCCGGATTTGGAGATGGCGGTGAGGAGGAGGTGGGAGAGCGTGAGGGAAAGAAGTTGAGGGGTTGGGGGAGAATGTACCCTTTGCGCCGCTGTAGTCCTACATAAGCTGACTATAGAGAACCCCGTTATGCCTGGACTTGAGGATATTGAATTCGGACTTTTTGCTTTTGTCGAAATGTTTCGACTTGAAAGCTATCGATCCTAACATTCTATGAACTCGATTCATGGGTTATATTGAATACCTGGGTCTATTGATTACCATTAGTACTACGTAGGATCACCCAGCCTCGCACGACCCTTGCCCGCGTTGCGCGAGCGTAAAGCGGCCCTCACCCTACGCTGGAAGAGGGGTGAGGCTGGGGCAGATTTTTGTCACCTTGGCTGATGTCCGAGCCCGTGCGAGACCAACAACAATAAAACATCGTGGTTGGAGAGAGAGATACGGCCAGCATGAATAGGTGACCTCCGTTGACGAAGGAAACGCCACGGCGCTGGAGCCAGACTCGTCTTCTGCTCTTCCTCTGCTCCTTGGTGCCCCAGCTATGCTCCTTTGTTGCTTTCTCATGCTCCGTTGTCAGAGATTGCTCGTCGGCTACAATTATCACAAGGTGGATGGTGATCCAGGCGGATGATTTCCACGACGATGAGGTGTAAACTTAACTCATGCTTGCGGCAATCACGACGCACTTGGCTCTGTGCTCGAGAGGCCACAGCTCCGGTACGTAGTGCCCAAGATGCTAACATAGAATGTTCAAGCATCATTTGGCTTATATGGGCTTGTTCGTATCACTATTCATCTATTGCATCTCTCATTCTGCGCACATTGATCACCAATTTATGTCTAGAATCGATGCGAACATTTTAGTCATCGTCTACATGCGTATTACATGTTGTTGTTTCCGTGTCGACAATGAAGGATAATCGACTAGGCATGAATGAGCGAGGCAATGGTAACACCGAAGGTTTACAATTCTTTGGGTCTTTGGAGTAAAAAATGATGGTCATATGACAAGCTCACCTAGAAACGAGACAGTAAGGATGGAGCAGGCATCAAACCGAACGCGGCGGGCAATCGCGTTGAATAAACTTTCACTGGATACGTCAGGGAGTGAAGTTCGAAGGGTAGTATATTCGATGTTGCAACTCCTGACGGTCGATCCTGCATGCCATCAACGGCCGTGTGAAGCAGGCTTGGCATTGTGGACTATTAATTCATTGTATCTATAATTGACATCCAAAGGGCAAAACAATCGATCATTTTGTAACAGCGAGACCAAGTTGTGATCAAGAAAATGGTGGTACATCTTTATATCCTCATTCATAGAGTCATTCGCGCTGTCCCTATAATCATTAACCAAAGCCTAGCAAAACATTGCCCATACTGGAATCTTGAGGTCTCAAAATGAAACATTCTCTCCTAAGCATCAAGAGGCTGATTCGAACGCTTGATCGTCTATCTTTTGGGTTGGCGCCATAAGTGTTTTCCACCGCTCTCCATTCTGATTTTCTCTCTCAAGCAACTCGTAGTTTCTTGCGCAAAATTCAATTCGCTTTCCAAATTCGTCTTTCAGCTGACCATAGTCATTGTAGGGGCCTTGGCGCATCCAATTGCGCCAATTCTGAACTCTTTTCAGTGCTTCTTCCACCGTCAATCTGAACCACTCTCCGTGTTTCGTGTCCTTCTTAGGTCCCACGCAAGGGAATTTGCAGCGTTCATTTGCCAAGTCCGTGTGGATGAGCGTTTCCAATCGCTGAATATAGGAAACTTTGGCATAGGAATCCGGATCGACCACTCTGAGCTCCAATTTGTCGCAACCCGCAACTTCGTTTATACGTTCCGCAATTGGCCGCGTGGTCAGCCCAATTTTGACGTAATTCGGATATTCTGATGACTGAAGTACGTATATCCAACCATGCATGGATCTTGTTTGGACATTCGCTTTCATTTCAATTCCTTTTTGAACGAGTTTGTACACCGCCTGTGAGATTTCTCCGAAGCTCCGAGCTCTATTTGCATACCATTCAAACTCGAGCCTTATTTCGCTCCTGATGCTTTGAATTGGAGGTGAGCTTTCTCGCTGGCTGATCCGAGATTGTGATCGGAGTGGGGTGGTATTCACTAAGTTTGTCGGTGTTGACTGACTCTCATTGATGGCCGCTGGGCTCAAAGTAAAGCTTGGAACTTGAGGCGCACTCCTCGATGTCTCAGGTATCGGAGGCCGGGCTGGTCTCATTGAAATATAATGCAATGCTGGGGCCGACGATGCTCTTGGTCTTGCGCTTGATTCTCGGAGGTAAGGCCGCTCTCCTGTGCGGCCTCTCTGTTCATAAGGACAAGGGCTTGGTGAAGAAATTTCACGAAGGCTATAACCGCTATCAGTGTTGTCATTGCGCCTCCTTGGACTCGAGTTTAATGAGCTTGGAAGACTCGTGGCTGGCGTTTCAGACGTTTCAGAAAACAGTGATCCTTCGCTGAAAGTCTCCGCGTTGCTTGAGGGGGTCGCTGGTATGGAAACTTCATCTGTACCATGCCAGAAAGAGTTTCGTGGCTCAAAAGCACGATCATCTGATGTAATTGCCGACTGGTGTTGTACAAGTACTGCATCACCTACGGATTGAGAACGGGTCGACCCGGCATGTTGCATCCTGGCTGTATTGTCTGTTATCCCTGACGATCCGAGATCAACGTCGTGGATAAAGCGAAATCTTAGCTGTTCTCTGATCAAGCGAATCTGCTTTCTGTGGATTTTACACGTCCAGCGTTTGACAAGGTCATCGGTTGCTGACTCAACGATAGTTGATGCGAGGTATCCTGGGAACGCAGCAGAGATTGCGAGGATATTGAGCGAATGGTATACGGCCGAACGAGGCTCAGTCTTCCATCTTCCTTTCCTCAACGGCAGACAACCGCCTATATCGCCGAAGTCCAAGCAGCACCAAACTGCCGAGTCCCACTCCCAGCCTTGTTGATCAAGAAAAGTAGCCAGTGTCGGAGCGGCAATCCAATGATAAGCAAATTTTTCGATGATTCCATCTACTTGATGGTCAATGCAACAACAGGTCTTGGCAATTTTCGCCAGCAGAATGATTAGGGAGTCGAAAGTGGCAGGAGTGAGCCCATCAATCACTTTGAGCGCTTTTCGTACATCACGGATTGCTCTTTTCCGAGCATGGCCATTGTTTTGATCGAATTCCTCTTTGCAACGAGAACCCCACGGAGTAGGACGATTGAGACAGGAATGTTCGTTGGCAACTAAATCTTCGAGAAGCTGGGCAAGTGTAACAGGAGATGAGAGCATTTTTTCGATCAATTGGTGGTGTAGAGAAGTGAAGCCGCCCAAGATAAGCTTTTGATCTCGACCAGGCAGCGATGTCTAAGTTGGAACTCATCACTCAGTGATCTCTGCCACTTTTAAGTCATATTTGAATTCCCCATTTTCTGCCTGGTTCCGAAAATAGAAGAATGTGCATACAGGCTCTCGAAGATGGCTGCGCCAAAAAATTGTAATGGTGGGGTAAGCCTCCTGTATGAGCCTTCTGGATGTCTTCGCCTCCCTGTCGAGTGCGCCGTCCTGCGCAAAGCTGAAACCACATTATGGGCCGTATTAGGACTAGCTTCCGCTGTCCTGCCACACTTTCATAGAAGGATTTTCTGTGGAGTAATGACTCCATCGTAAAGGATAGAGCGTATGATTGCAATCCCATACGGTAAACGAGAGTGACAGTTTGATATTCAACGACTGCACATTGCCGGTAACAATGATTTGTGAATGGTTGCAATGCGTGCTCTAGAATGTGAGCCAGAGATATCTAAAACGCAATATGGTCTTCAAGAAGCATTGTTTGAGGCACCATCATGGGCTTTGTGCCTTCGGTTTCGCCAACGCAGCCAACAGCATTGATTCCCACTCCGAGACACGTAATTATTTTTGACAAGAATAGCAACTAGGCAGCAGCTCCTCCACCCAATGGGGGCGCAGTAGCACCACAGCTCGCGCGAGGGTCACCCGTATCGCGCGACCATGAAGCGGCACTCACCATATGCTCAGAGGGGTCTGAGGTCGGGGCAGATTTCTATCAGCTTGGCCGAACGTTTGGGGGAATATTGCGGTGCTTTAGAACCCCAGGGCGCATGGGAGGCGTTCAAAACGAAATGATAGGACACGATAGGCACCATTCTCTAGAACTAAAATAATGAACGTAAAACTGATTGTCGAGCAAGACTTTGGAACATACACTTATGTAAATGTTGTAGTGCTTGCCACCGTTGTACTTCTTATGTTGTACGCATTCGAAGCCTCGCCTACTCATTTAGCAGTTGCAAAACCTTCGCCAAATCTTGGCATTTTCATTTGCGCCCGCCACCACAACCGTCTATCAAAAGTTGACCTAATCTATGATATTTATATATAAAAGTTATAGATCTAACTTATACAATTCTAAAGCTATGTTACTTGTCAATTTTAGATATAGCGTTATTAAGATATTAAAGATCTAAGTTTAGGCAGTTATTATAGCAGTCACCACAGTAGTCACCACAGTGAAGCACCTAATTTTTAAACCCCTAGTTTCTCAGCCACTCTATCAGCTATAAATATATACAGAATATATATATCATCGCGCGTATATACGCTTTAATCTACGGCACTGATTTACATGACTAGATCGACTTTTGTATAGACGGTCGCTCTAGGGAGCATAGTGGGGGGCGCAAAAAAAAAAGCCAAGACTTGGCGAAGGTTTTGCAACTGCTAAATAGCGCCGGCAGTATAGCGGGTAATTAGAGCTTGGCTACGAACGGGGAATGGGAATTGTAAACATTGATAACGCGACCATGTCAAGCCACTGCAATGGATCTAGCACTTTATCTTGCATACAATACGTGTTAGTCCTTTCGTCGCCTGTGATAACGATTTAGACACCGCCCACGGCTATCATTGAGTTTGCCCACAATTAAGTCAAGAACTAAGCGCTCTGTTGCTCTCGGCATGAAGAATGATGCCTTTGAGCAGCATCTCTTGGCTAGGTCTATCTTGTGGTTGATTTCGCAGAGCAGCTCGATGTGGCATAGCCCAGGGCGTCCTCCCAAACCAGGATGAGCTCGATCGGCCATGCTGCAAGCTTGAGGCTCACACCAAAAAACAGATTTCATCCAATCCAAACCCCGACCCAAACCCCTACGAAGATATCGCGAGACGACAGTGGCTTGCAATTGACCCTCAAGAATGTCATCGGGACAACGACAAGCTCGGCCAATGCATTTGATGCAGTCGCGGAGCATCACACCTTTGTCTGCTGTGCGGGACCCGCCGCAATACTCTCCCGGGTAGATGAGAAGCTCAGCATCGCCCAGCGATTATTTCGGGCCAAACCCAATGCCTTGCCCATCAATGCGACTCCTTCGTTCTACAACCCTTCCACTCCACCCACCACTCCCGGAAGGGGCCGTCAAGGCTCGCCTCTCAAGGAAGGGATCTATGGGATAGGTTCGACCGCTTCATTGGAATATTCAGCAGAAACTCAAGGCCAGAGCAAAGCGGGCAATCGAAGCAAGGAAAGCACATGTGTATCTTTGAGTCGATGTGGCAAGTTTCTAGCTGTTGGAGAGGTACGTCTGCACGCCTATTGAGGTCGACAAAGTCTGATCAGCGCATGTAGACAGGATACAATCCACGGGTAGTATTGTTCTCTGCGACGTCCGATAATTCTTCCGATACCCCCTTGTCAGTCCTTACCGATCACAGCTTTGGTGTTACCTCCGTCGCCTTCTCTAGCGACTCTCGATGGCTCTGTACCCTGGGCAACAGCTACGACGGCTTTGTACTAATATATTCAATCAATCAAAAGACGGGCTTGGCCAAGCTCCATTCGAGCAACAAGTGTAGTAATGTGAATTCGGTCTTATGGATGGGGTCAAGTGTAATCAGTATTGGAACACGACATGTCAAGGTATGGAGAGTTGAACGTGCGGCACCGACTTCTCCATCGAAAACACGGCTTGAAATCGATATCAACTTGTCCGGACCGCCAGGAAGTCCGATTCCCAAAACTTTTTCTGGACGGAACTGCATTCTTGGCGAACTTATTGATTCCACGTTCACCGCCTTGGTCGCAATATCAGATTGTAGAGCCATAGTGTGTAGTGCTCAGGGTGATATTTGCCTGCTGGACGATACTGATCGTACACAACGGCTTGAGAAGGTTGCCCAGGTAGCATTTAAGATCCATTGCGTCACATTCGATTGCAACAACAACATAGTATGGGTTGCAGGGGAAGAAGGCAGTATGAAAGCTATAAGATTGCATGACTTACTCAAGCCCAGGAGATCAAATCCCACTTCCTTAGTCTCTTCACCCCTCGAGTCAGAATCAACATCAAGCTTTGCCAAACAGCCTACCACCTTAGCGATGGGTCTAGTACGTAATCGCATCATCTCTGTCGACAGCAATCGCAGCATCGAGATTAGGACAGCTGAAGAGATCAGCACCATTCCGGCATCGAATACTATATCCAAGAGACTACCAGCTCACGATAGTGCTGTGCTTGGTGTGCGGAGCCTACTGCCTAAATCTTCACTGGACAGCCCAGACTTTCTTACTTTCTCCGCAAAAGGCAGTGTACGTTTCTGGCTGCTTGATGGTACCTGTACCGGTAATGTTGATATCCCTTTGGATCAGCCAAACTGTTCCGAGGACGGCGATATCAACGAGTTGAAGACTGTAATCCCCTCGGATGCTGATGGCCATCTACTTTCTGGAGATAAGAACGGCACTTTGAGGTAAGACCGCCCAATACGTATAAAAGTCGAGCGAGCCATATTAATGTTGTGACCCCTAGGCTCGTTGATCGATCCAGTATTGGAAGTACTACAGTGCAAGCCCACAATGGTGACATCAACGGTTTGGACATCACCAAGACTGATAATGTGACGCTCGTTGCGACATGCGGAAGAGATAGGACGTTGCAGCTTTATCGGAAAGATAACATCGCGTTAAGCCTCTTGCAGACCTTGGATGATCATGCAGCTGCAGTCGGAGACCTCAAATTCTTCAATGGACCATCTACGCTGGTATCAATCTCTTCTGACCGAACAGCCATCGTACGAAAGCTGGCATCAAGCGAAAACGGTTCCTTGGCATACATAACAATTCGAGTTGTGAATCTCAAAGCAAGCCCTGTTTCCTTCACGAGCGTACCAACCGAGCCAAACTCGATTATAGTTTCTACCATGGATCGTCAAGTCCAGAGATACGACATCTCCTCTGGGCGTCTTTTACATAGCTTTAAAGCATCGGATCCTAGAAGTGGTGATAGCGTGATAATGAACTCGCTTGTAGTACACAAGTGTAATGAAGCTTCGGGGTCACGGTTACTCCTTGGGGTGTCTGCGACTGACAAATCTCTCAGGGTCCATGATTATGACTCTGGTTCTCTGCTAACTAGGGAGTATGGACAATCTGCTGTCTCAGCCATCGAACTGATTCAAGAGCCTATTGGCAATCACTTGCCTCACAAGTCTTTAATCAGCTGTGGTCTTGATGGTACGATCATGATCTGGGAATTGTCTTCGCATCCGCGAAGAAACAGCGGCTCAGACGCAACATCGCATGCTACGAACGAGGTTGACTCACCCCCAAAAACGACCACCACACCATCGCAACCGTTGAGAAGAATTTTGTCGAAGGCTGAGATCTCTGACTTTCAAAAGTCTCTAGAGAGTGACGGTGACACGGTATCGCCAATGAGTCGAGCTCCATCACCATCTCGAATTCGACGCAAGACTTCGAGATTCTCGTTAGCCGCCACTCCAAAGCTTCCAGCACCCACATTACCGAATGGCTCGAATGCGCCAGTTTTGCCAAGCGGAAGGTTCGACCGCAGATCTTCACAAGAGCATTCACCCACTGGACCGAATGCAAATACTAAAAGGCCCAAACGACCCTCCCTAAGCGATAGACGCCGGAGCAAAAGTACAGCAAATCTTAACGACCTAAATGACTCCGTCGAGCAACAATGCAAAACTTTGCAAACCCTGCGGAAGAGGATTGCTTCATCAGCAACGGAGAAGCTCAATCTAGGGACAGCACAAGAACTTGAAAACGAACTCAAGCTCACCCTTAGTGTTTTGAGTGAGAGAAATAGGACGAGTTATGTGGGTAGCGAAACCATGGCGGGTGATCTCCTCGACGTCTATCTAGCCAAGATGATCGATGAGAGGCTAGCTTTGAAAGAAAAATCGGAAGAAAAGGTAACTGCTGAATCAGGCATGGACGTAAATAGGGACGACGAACCGATCAATACGACTGCTGGAGCGCAAGAGGGAGCATCGGAGCTGGAATGATAACGCTATTGTATAGACGTTAAGCAGTTTATGAGACCATGGAGCAACACCAGACGCAATCTATGGTCCGGGAAGGGGCCTCAAGGAACTGTCCAGTTTAGGCGGACTTATTCTGGCATGCTGGGCAGCGCAGTGGGCACAATAAATCGACAGGCGTTCGGAGAGCAACGGCCCAAGGGCTACGCCAGGGACTGGGTTCCCTAGCACGGAAGCAAGGAGGAGTACGATCTTAGCGATTCAGCGATGTTTGACTAGGCCATGATGGCGTATAAGTACTATCAACATGTCATTGCATCTTAACGGAGCTGGTCTCCCCAGAGATGGAAATATCTAACGGGCTTTGGCGTTCTCATGTGATAGATCTGGGAATTTTTACTTAGAAAATCTTTGCTAGATGCACCTGTACAGATAGATGCATATCATGCTACCTACCTACCGATGATCTGTATGTTGTTGCATCATATGTGGGCTGGTCTCCCTAGAGATGGTAAATATATCTAACAGGTTTTGGCGTTCTCACGTGATAGATCTGGGGTCTTTCACTTAGATGGTTTTTTGCTAGATGTACCTGTACAACTAGATGCAATCATGCTACTATCTACCGACCCAATGCCCATACGATTTATTGTACAGATGAAAAACGGTATACTTCCACCCGGACCCTGATCCCGACAAAGCAATAAGACAAAGAAAGGTTAGGCTTCTACCCAACAATCCATTGAAATTTTACTGGCTCTGTGAGATGCATGAATAAGTCTGCATAGCTTAGCCCAAGGAGCTAGAACCCATGGAATTCGGCTCCTAATACACATTATGGGCTCAACAGCTATGAGTCAAACAAGGCTAGAATAGCAAACCGCATACCCATGCCATTTATCCAACATACTAATACTATTAGTCCAAAAAACCCCTCACACATACCCATACTAAACTTCACATCCCCCTCCCTTCCAAAACCATCATCCTCCTCCACCCCTCACAACCCCATTTCTTCCATCACCTCACAAACCCCCCTCCCACAACCCCCTCCAAACCCTCCAAACCCCCCACCCCACCCCCAC